>PVJA010021651.1:0-35288 GCA_004027025.1 Myocastor coypus
AAAAAAAAAAAAAAAAATGAATGTTTAGTTATACAGGTCTTACTTCGACTTGCCCTTGACCACCCAGCAAGGAAAAAAAAAAAATCCTTAATTACAATGCATGGCACGCAGAGCTAGATTGGTGAGATGAGCTTTAGGAGGGTTAGATTCAATAGCCTCCAACGTCACAAGCTTCACTGGTGGCACACTGCAATTGCAAAACCTTTGATTGTATATGTATCTGCTTCCTTTTAGTCCAAAGAGAAGTATATTCTTTCCTGTTTTTTTCTTTCTTTCTTTCTTTCTTTCTTTCTTTCTTTCTTTCTTTCTTTCTTTCTTTCTTTTTTCTATGCAACATTAATAGGGAGGTGGGTCATGCCCACACACTGCACTCTATAGAATGATTGTGAGGACAATATGCAATATGTCAACTTTCAAAGAAAAAAAAAAGTAATGTGGATTTAGAAAGGTGAATGTTTAGTTGTTCGATCAATCTTATATACCTATATGTATTAATCTAAACTGATCCGACGATGAAAATATGTAATATAACCATTGTTAAATTTAAACAATAGAAGAATTGAAAAAAAATTTAAAGGTATAGCTGATGATGGAACATTTCCACCAGCAGACCTGCCACCCTGCCAGAATGCCAGTGTTGCTTATCTCAGCCATCGGTTACTTTGGGAAGTCTGCAGAAGAGAAGCAGCCTGCGGTTTGGCCAATATTTTCAGAGGAAAAGTCACAAATTGGAGCCCTCATGGCTCGGCTCGCACAACAGAAGGAAAAGAGTTACGAGCCAGATGCGATGGCAGTGATGAGGCTTATAGTAGTGCTGAGTACGCCAGTGCGGGGCCTGCAAGACAGCTCCACCGACTAAGTGCTTGCTTTGACCGGCGTAGGGACCAAGGTTCAAGTCCTGGTCCCGCATGCCATGCCAGCCCTGCTCCTAGCGCATGCTGAGGTGGCAACTAAGTCTGGCTTTATCACCTTCCCAGGTCTGGGGAAGCTGAGAACAGGAGGATCACTGTGAGTCCAAGGTACCTTGTGAGACCTTGTACGAAATACATAAATGAAAAGCTACAAAATGAAAGTGACAATGATTCTAGGAAGAATGTTCCCTAGTGTCCCTCATGTTTTGGGGGGATCAATTCAACATCTTTGGAAGTTTGCTATCTCTTTGGAGCATATGTCAGCATGAATAGGTAATACAGAGAGAAATGTATCCATTGAAAATTTCCATCTAAAAATTATAAGGAACACCACACATTTTGCACAGGCATTGTTCACCTCCCTTACCTATTGCTTGTAGGACCTGGTTACAGGAGCCCTTCAAACTATTCCATTCCGTGTCACAATTGTTCCTCATATGCATGTCTACATTCTTCAATTAGCCTCACCCTTTCTAGGGATAGCATTTATATTCTTAAAGCAACAACTGGAATTTGGCTTCCTGTACAACTACGACACCCTTGTCAAAACTCTCCTTCCATGAGGCTGTTCCAAAATTTGTGGACGCCCTGAAGGAGAGACCAGAAGAATGACTGAACTATCAACGGCCATCATTTTAGGGATAATGGCAGCTACAAGCACAGCTGCTACAGCTAGAGTAGCATTGAGCCAAGGTGTGCAAACTGTTCTCTGCGCAAAGGACTCACCACAATTATGGACTCCGCAAAGACAAATAGACTCAGAGATAAACACTGAGATAAATGATTTAGAACAAGCTGTTGTTATGCTAGGAGATTAAATTGTTAATCTGCAGAGTCAGCTTCTCCTCATACATGATTTGAATACCTCCTCATTCTGTGTAACTCCAATCCTATGGACTCAAACTCATTTCCCATGGGAAAATGAAAAAAAAATGTTATTGTATAATGGTAATATTACCTCTGATACCCTGCCTATTCAGCAACATATCCATAACACTTTTGCAAAACAACTGTCAGAATTGCCTGGTACAGATCTGCTACAATGTATCTCTAATTTCATTGAAAACTTTAATCCTAAAAAAAAAAAAAAAAAAAAAAAAAAAAAAAAAAAAAAAAAAAAAAAAGGAAAAACAGAAAGAAAAAAAAAAAGACAACCCTAATCCTTCTCATGCAATAGCATGGTTTTCTGGGCACATATTAATAATTTGTTTCTGTTGTCTCTGTGCTGTTTGTATATCTTGCCTAGCCTGATGATGAGGACAGGCTGCCCACAATCCATAGATCAACAAGCTGCAGTCCTCACCCCCCTTTCTTTTCAGTGCCAGGGATTGAACTCAGGACCTTGTGCTTGCTGGGCAAGCACTTATTCTACTGAGCTATCTCCCCAGCCCTGCATTCTTCACTCTGATGCTTCAGAAAAGTCCAGCATAAAAAAAAAAAAAAAAAAAACAGAAACAGGGAAGCATAGCAATAGGAAACAGAAGCCTACTGTCCCTAGGTAGCAAGGAACAAAGAACAAAGCCTAAGGAAATGTGCCACCCTGTTTAATCCTGGGAAGCTAGGGATCACGGGGACAACAAATTCTTGGAAGCACCCTCTCTGGTCTTTGTTCCTTTACCTGGGATGATACCAATTGGTGACATGTGAACTTACAGCTTGGTGAATGCCTGAAGGTGACGTACATAGCAGTTTGTTCACCGTGGCTTGGTTGTGCACATTCCCTAGCCTCTTTTAGCTCTCAGTGAACGTGAGAAGTCTCGGTGGGTGGCTCAGAACGCACCTGGAACAAGACTCACCTTGGGCATCCTCTGCAGGTGTAACAATCCAGTCTTCCCATCATCTCCTTTCCTTCCAACTGATAACATGCAACAGAAATAAGTAGAAAAGGGTCAATAATCCAAACAATAGGGGCCCGGCGGGATGGCTCAGTGGTCTAAAGCCCCTGCTTGGGAAGGCTTGGGTGGTTTCAGGGACTGCGGTTCGATCCCCGGTACCACATGCTGCACCAGCCCTGCCCTTCGGGTGGGCTGAGCCGGCCATAAAAATGAGTGAATAAACAAACAAAGGTTCTGAAACAAGAAATAAATAAATAAAATAAAATAAAAATCCAAACAGTAAGTTTCTTAAAAGATTAAACAACATTGACAAAGCCTTTGTGATCCTTATCAAAAATAAGGAAAGAAAAACCTCAAATTCATGCAACAAAGGAGCAAACAGGTGAAAATACAACAGAGCCTGCACAAATGCAGAAGATAATTAACACCTACTTAAAGAAACTGTATCCTAATAAGATGGAAAACACTGGAAGCAAAAGAAAAAGAGAAAAAGAAAAAAGAAATGGGCAAATTCATAGGAAATGGGCAAATGTATAGATAAGTATGAATAACCTCACGTAGATTAAGAAGATGAACAATTCTAAATAGCCCAATATCAGTCAATGAAATCAAAAATATAATTCAAAAGTTGCCAACAAATAAAGGCACAGGCCCTAATCCATCTATTGCTGAATTGTAGAAGCAATATAGAGAATATTTAATGATAATATTTTCAAACACTTTACTCAAATTTTAAAGGAAACAATTCCCCCTAACTCATTGCTGGAGGCAAGTATTAGATTCCAAAAGCAGAGGAAGACGTAGCCAAAAAACAAAACAACAAACCAATCTCCAGAATGGACAGAGATGCAAAAATTCTCAATGAAATGCTAGAAAAGAAGGTTCAGCAAAGCGTCAAGAAGGTGACACGTGGTGGCCAAATAGGATTCATCCAAGTGATCCAGAGATGGCTCAGCATACTCCTCAGATCAATAAATACAATATGAGAAGAGGGAAAGACAAAGCATGTAATCATAGCAGTGAACACTGCAAAGACCATTTAAGTCCAACACCCATTCATAATAAAACCTATCTACAAAATATTTTAATAGAGGGCCCGGCGGGATGGCTCAGTGATCTAAAGCGCCTGCTTGGGAAAGCTTGGGCAGCTTCAGGGACCACGGTTCGATCCCCGGCACCACATGCTGCGCCAGCTCTGCCCTTGGGGCGGGCTGAGCCGGCCATAAAAATGAGTGAATAAACAAACAAAGGTTCTGAAACAAGAATAAAAATAATAAATAAAAAAAATATTTTAATAGAAATTCCTCATCTCAAGCTGATGAACGCCATGCATGACAAACCCCACAGCCACCATCAGTTGACTAAATGGTCAAAGACTGAAAATCTTCATCCTAAAATCAGAAACAAGAAAAGACGTGCATGATCACAACCCCTATTCAATCTAGTTTTGGAAACATTACCCAGAGCAAGTGGATAAGAGAAATAAAACCAATGAGAATAGGAAAAGAAGAAGCTAAATAATCATTATAAGGGCATGGAATGATACTCTATACAGAAGGCCCCAAAAACTCCACCCAAAGACTTCCAGAATTAATGCTCAAACTCACCAGCACAGTAAAATACAAAGTCAAATCTCAAGCACCAATAGCATTCCTTTACATGAGTAATACATTCGCTGAGACAAAAATTAGGGAAACCAGACCTTGCACAATAGCATCGAAACAATCAAACCAATTTAACACATGAACTAAAAATCTAGGCTTTAAAACCTTTGAAGCTGCAGATAATGTTTAATCTGTGTTGTCTCCTTTTTCCAATTGTTTTTCATTTTTCTCCTCTTAATTTCTTCTATAGGGCTGGCAAGCTGGCCCAGCGGTCTAAAGCACCCGCTTAGGCAAGCTGAGGCCACCACAAGGACCGCAGTTCAATCCCTGGCATCACATGCTGCACCAGCCTGACCCCCAGGGCAGGCTGAGCCAACAATAGCAATAATAATAATAAAATAATAACAATAATAATAATAATTCTTATATATTCTTTCTTTTTTTCTTTCTTCTTCCAATTTTGCATGCATATGTCTGGTAACACGGATAACTGGTTAGAAGCAAACTACGCATCACAACAAATGATGTGAAATTCACATGACTTTGCTAAGTGAAATTCCCTATCATTTGTAATTTTTATTTTAATACTATTTTGAACTCCTTCATAAGATACAATTTTAAAAAGTGAGACTTACAGCACTGTAGAAAAGATGAAAAAGGATGCCAGAAAATGGAAAGACATCCTTGTTTGGGGTAGACAGAAAAAATACAGTAGAAACGATCATACTCCCAACATTGGTATACAGATTGCATGCAGTCCCAATCAAAATGCCAATACCATGCCTCACAATATAGGAGAAAATAACCCTAAAATTCATAAGGACTAGGAAGTTAAGATCAGATCAGTTTTAAGTAACGGAAAGTCTGTAATGTATTAGTAGAGTCAGAAGCCAATGGCTTCTGATACTAAATATGAGGGAATTTCCAAGAGATGGTGACCTTTTTTTTTTCCACAAACTTATAGAAAACTGAAGAGTTCAGTGAAGAAGCTGAAGACCACTATGAATTATACAGATCCCAGCGGAAGACTGAAAACAGGCATTCTGGGCATGAGGAGCATGTAAGGCATCGGTATAGTCAGTCAGTTAGTATTTTATTTAAAATTGCCTATGACTTCAAGTGAAATCAGTGTATTCCTGGTTCAAGATGTTCTCAGCTACTTTGTGTAGGAATACACTTCTGACAAATAATAAATAATAATAATGGTGAGATTTTTGTAGAAAAATCAAACAAGGAAAAATAGCATCAAATAAACATGTGCCATCAACCATAGGTTTTAGCCAAGTTAATATAAATCAACACCTGAGAAAAGTAAAAGAACAAGGCAACAGATAGGAAGAAAACTCAATGATCAGTACCTTTTGGGCCACTGGTGTACAGAGATTGAATAATAAGTAAAATTGAGCAAGCACACAGGAAGAAGAAAAATATTACATCCAGGAGATGAAATAGTGATGTTGAGAGGAGGGAATTTGTGTTGTTTACAAGATACAAGTTGTGGCTTTGAGGAACATGTGACAGTCACTGGTGACAAAGTGCTGCAGCACTGAGAAGTCCAGGAACTGCGTGAGCCATTCACAAAACATCAAATTTCTAGGACAGTGGTAGGGTATTTTATGAGAGTGACTTGAAAGTTACAGAGCTTAGGCTCATTTCAGAAGCACAGATGCTACAATTAAAAATTACAGAGATTTCCATAAGACTAGTGAATTACAGTCTTCAATAAATGCAGTAGAATGGCTTCAGCATGGCTGGAAGGAGGGGTGTGTTGAATGAAAGGCATCTTAGAATTCTAGGATCGCATCATATGTTTGAAAAATGTCTTTAACGATGTAAGATTCTTGCCACCACACAGGAGCAGGGTGGCCAGGGAAGCAGCGGGTGCTCTTCTAGGACAGCTCCACCTTAGCAAGCAAAGTGATTGTAACAAAACAGCATAACTGAACCTTTGCTTTAGGCCTTGGGCAGCAAACTGTAGAGTATTAAACAACCAATAAACTCCTGGAGAGGAGAAAAGAGAGCCATTGATATTTGTGTTAAAGTAATGTTTGTAAGTTGAACTTCCTCGTGCATTTGAAGATCCAATTTGCCAACTTACAACACTTGAAAATTACCTGATCTGCCATCATAGGCACCTGAGCACTGGTGTATAACTGGGATGTCACTCTTTGTCCCTGTTCTTGTTAGTTTGCAGGTAATTGACTGATAATCTACACACTCCTTGTCCTCAAAGATCTGTTAAGGTCTAAAAAAAATTAAATCCTCCAAAATGTTACTGAGAGGCACAAGGTCCGCAAGAGTGGGTTTCTCATGCGTACTGTGTAACCTGCCATGTTTTCCACCTGCTGTAGGCAGAGCGCAGCATTCCCCTCCCGCTGCACACCTGGCGGAGCAGCGTCCTTGGTTAGAATCTGGCAGCAGGAGCACAGCAGGGAGGGGTCTGGTCACCGGAAGGGGTGCTTCCTAATTAGCGCCACAGAGCCAGGCCTATTCGCAGATGCAGCACCGTAACAGGATGTGGTTTTGGCAGGGCTTTCTCTAAAAACAAGAACAAGAGGAAGGCGGTGTCTCTGACTGTCCGTGGACTCTCTAGGTAACGCACTGAAAGGCAACAAGACTGGGAACTCGGTCTTAGGGACCCGTCTGGCATCCAAAACAAAAGAAAATCAAGTGGCTCCATAGCCTACAGCCATGTCACTTTAGCCTGCGTCCCCAGCAGAACTTACAAACTAATGCTTCTCAGTGAGGTTCTGCACTCACAAACAATCTCAAAAGAAAGTCTCCATGATAATTCAAATATTATAGAGTCAGCTACTGGGATGTGGGCGAAAACTCCAAGGCTAATAGATGCTCTCCTTAGCCTTGCTCATGTGTGGGAAAAGGTTGCTGTTTTCAGCAGGCTGTCAATGTGTGAGCCACTTTTTATAAAAGAACACATGGAGATATGGAAAAGAAGACACCCCAGTTGACGCTGGTCCTGAGCTCACTTTTGTAGCCCAGGCTGGTCTCGAACTCGCACCAATCCTCCTGCCTCAGCCTCCCGAGTGCTGGGATTACAGGCGTGCGCCACCACGCCCAGCCAAGAAAGTTAATTTTTCATTCAAATAAAAATCATAGTTGATGTAGAATGCAGAAATGAGGAAAGAAGAAGAGACTCATATTCCACACGGTCGGTCAGAGATGCAGGCTTGTGACATCTGTGCTGCTTTCAACACGTAGCTTACACGGATGCCCTGGGCATTAATAAATCAGCCAACACTGGGGGAAAGAAGGTAAGTGGACCCTCATCTGCATGCAGGACTTATTGATAGCATTCACATAAATGTGGACAAGCAGGAGTCTCACACTCTTCCTGTTTAAACCTGTATCTGGACTTACAGGGAGATGAATCGAGTTTAGAGATACTCAGAGATTCCCCCATCAGGAAAGAAGGCTAACAGGGAAGCTCTCTACAGTGCGTAATCACCCCGTGTTTCGTGATCCAGATGCTCAGCCCATCACAAATAAATGATGACTGTTCTCAGCTTGAAATGGGAACCTGTCCTTAAATCTGAGAACACGATGCAGTACATCTGCCCTGCCTCCAGGTGGTACATTTTCCTGTGCGCTGTGTGACACAAACTAAAGCTAAAAATTATCTTCAGTTGCATTCACTAGGATATACCTTTCTATGTTGTTTGGCTTTTTAAAATTCAATTTCATTTTACTTTGAACAGCAAAACAGAAGCAAAAACAATAGAAAAGAAGACAGAGACAGGGTAATATACCACAATACATACTTTACAGATTTTCAAAACAGGAATGGGAAATTAACAATCAAATCTGTGGATAAAATTAACAGATATAATTATGCAACATTGGAAAAATGACTGAATGTTAATGCTTGCCTTCAAGAAATCTTAAAATTTTTCCTTGTCTTTTTTAGAATTTGTTTTAAAGGATATAATACTTGATAAGACATTTAAAATGGTACGCATTTAGAAGACCAAGATAAGCTGTATTCAGCCATGGGCTCTGCGCTACACATTGCTGTCCTACACTATGCCATCATGTATCTGCTGGCTAAACAGGGAGCTACAGCCTTGGTGTTTGTTCTTGTGGGCGTCAGCCCTGCCTTTGCCTGATTCTTCCTTGCTCTTTTGCCATCCCTCCCTTTTGAAATGGGTTATCTGCTCTGTGCCATGGTATCTTTTGTTATGGGACGTAGGTGGTGCTACAGGTGCTCCCTGTGAAGGTTTGGCCTTGAGATTGGGAGGGAACACTGAAGTGGGGCTGCGAGACAATTCTAGAGCTGTTAAGACTCTGACCACTTTGGAGGTGGATGAAATATCGTTTGTACACTGAGAGGATATGTATCTTATATAATTTGGGAGACAGAACTCAAATGCTACCACTTGAATCTAAGACCCCAAGAACAGTGCATGGATTTTGATGAGTGAGGAAGTTAGGAAGGCACTGAATGTGTGATGTTTCAGGCAAGACTGTCCAGCGTAGGGCAGGGGGCACGGGGGCATCACGCTGGGGTTCTATCTTGGTCTCTATTCTCCTTCTGTCTGCTTCCTGGCTACGGTGAGGTGTGCAGTTCTGCTCCCCCACACCTCTCTGCAGTGCACGTGGCCTTACCAAAGGCCTAGAAACACGGGAGCCGGCTGCCCATGGAATGCAGTTTCTGAGACTGTGAGCGAAAAGTAAATCTACCCGCCTCTAATTCTTTTTTCCTGAGTATTTTGCCACAGTAACAGAAAGCTCATTCTGTGCTCTACCCATGACAGAAATAAAGGCTGACTGTAAGTCTTTGCTCATTTGTTCCTTTAGTCTAAATACTTTAAAAATCTCCTGTATCTATAGATATCTTTCAATGAATGTTCAGCATAGATCCCACTTCTTTCAATACTATCCCAATAAAAAGCAAGGTCCATCCCCACACCAATACCCAGGGGCAGGTGGAGGCGAGGGTGTGGCCATGTGATGGCAACAGCTGTTTACAATGCACCATTAGAGAACCGCTAAACGGTGCAGTAGCACCTGAGCCCACAACGATATCAAGCCAGACCCTATACCAGGTCCCAAACATGGCTGTGTTGACTCTGAGTCCAGCACCTAATATTAACGTTCCAGCATGAGATCAAGAGGAGCCACCCAGATCAATTATCCAGGAAGACACAAGAGGCCATCAGTGCCTGACTTTGCCACGACTGGGTTCCTGTCCTCGCAGCAGTCAGCTGTGCTTGCAGGCCTGCTCTATTTTTTGAAGTACTCTTTGCCTCTGAAAATTTATATTGTGCTTCTGCTCATTTCACTACTCTTTTTTTTTATTCTTGCCATAAAATAAATGGTAGTCACTTACACCTGCAGTAGATTTCTATCTACCTCACTGCACCCAGCTGAATTATACTAGTGTTGTGCTGGGTGCAGAAGGCCCAGCTGAGGGCTGTTGCCAGCAGCCTAGAGGCAGAAGAGAAGCTGCCAGAACTCTGTTAGGGACACTGTTCAGAGAAGCTGGTGGAGATGTTGGAAGCTGCTACTTCCCTTGGGCTGTTCTGTTGCAGAACCTCGACCTGCTGGCTTTCCCAGTGAACCTTAGAGGAGTTTTGGTCCTCGCCTGGAGCATCACTTTCTGGCTCTGGAGAGGAAGATGGTGCACTGCTCAGCCTCATGGAGAAGCTTGTTGCATTGGCTTTCCTGATGGGAATTTGGCTTCATCATCGCTGGAGGAGCTCAGGATCTCACTGTTGCTGAGGACGCTGTGGTGGTTTGGGGAGCGCTCTGGTGCCAACCTTAAGCATTACTTCCTAACTCCAGTTCAGATCCCTCAGGCTGCTGGCACAGGTCTTTCATCCTACTGGTGCAGACTTTCTAGCTTCCACTGCTGATCTCTGGGCCTTTCTTGCTCTTCTTGTGTATGACTCTTGGGTAATTCATTGTAAAATAATATTATAAAATGTGTCCTGTACTATGTTGTTCACTGTTCAAAAACCCCAAACCATGACAACATCTAATGACTGCTCTCACAAATTCATTGACTGGAACACATAAGAGCCTGTCAAACACAGCTGGCCCCTACCTTATCTGATAATCCAGGTACGGCTGTATTTTTAGCACAAACAGACTTTTTTACATGCCTTCAACTGTAGTTTTTAAACATTGCTTCCCTATCTTAGCTCACTTAGGACAGTTTTGGGAATTCACTGATATAAATCGAATGGATATATTTTAGTAACATATTTCAGGGAAAAAAATTGAAAAAGCAATATCAAAAATATAATTCTCACATATTAACCCAACTTTATGGGTTATAAAATTTTTAATATTTTTATCTCAAAATCTAATTTTAAGTCAAACTCTTCACACTGTACATTAAAAACTGTTAAGGTTCCAAGTCAAAGGTTTTAGTGTTCTGGTATTAATACTCCTTGAGGTATTGTGCTTTAAATTTGGGCCAATCTTCAGCCTCTTTATAGGTTAGCAAAATATAAATTCTTAGTGCTTTTATTTCCTGAATCAATTAAAAAGATTCTCCTTTTCCAATCCTAGCCATTTTTTTGCCCATGAGCATTTCTTCTGACTGTCTAAGCTTACTTTTAACATCTAACACTGTCTTAAAAAATACTTTTTTTTAACCTTATTTAAAGGAAGTGTTACAAGCACCTGCTGGGTTTTTTTTTTTTTTCCCCCATTGGAATTAGTACCTGAGTGACCTTGAACTTTTATGTAACATGGTATCTATCATATATATGATAGAAATATGGACAGGTAGATAGATATATATGATATAAATATAGACAGGTAGGTAGATAGATAGATATGTACATACATATACGTACATATTCTTCTTTCAGAAACTAGCAATAAATTGGATCCAAAATGTTTCCTACTACAGAGCTCCCAAAACAGTTTCCTTAAGGTTTTTGTGTTCTTCCTAAAAAAAAGAATATTTTTTTAAAAAAACAATTATTTTAAATTGAGGTTCGAGGGTGGAAATTCGAGGCAGCTTCATGACAGCAACATTTATCCCTTTTGGCAGCTCTGATATTTATGTATTGCCTTTTCTCAAAGCTAGGTCACCTTTCTCTGCAGTCATTCTTTTGGCCCATTTTTAGAAAGCGATTTCCCAAAGACCAAAGGCTACTGTATTCTATTTAGAGCTTGGTGTCACATTATAAGAACTTAAAATTCCCCAGACTTCCCTGGAAAAGCTGCTTTTGGTCAAAGTAGAGATAGAGGTGCCTCGGATCTGCTCTCATGAAAATCTCAGTCTTCAGAAAAGGAGACAGTGCTGAGCATGACGGATTTCCCAGCTGTTCCCTATTAATTGGCTTTGCAAATACTCAACTGCATGCCCATTTATTCAACGTCTAGTTTGTCCAATGTAGAGTACAAGCCTCCAAAGATGCAAAGTTAATCAAAGTATGCTCTCCAGCCTTGAGAGTTTTATTGTACATTGATAGATCCTTTACCCGATACTTCACTTTCATTTCTGTGTTTATCCAGGTCCTTCATGCCTAATTTGATGGTATTTAAATAACTGATTACTTGGGCATCCTGTATCCTATGAGACTCCTGTGTGAATTGATACCATGACCTGTCACCAAAGACTATTCTGTGAGTCGAAATCCTTTGAAATCTGTCACCTAATCAACGGAGAGAATAAAATGCATAATAAAGGAGACCATAATTGCCGAACTTGTGCTTTTTTTTTTTAATCTTTTCATGGTACAGGAATAGAAATCAAGACCTTACACTTGCCAGGCAGGCTCTTGTGCCCCTGAGGTATCTCCCAGGCCCATCTTGAATTTCCTCTAAAGATTACAGATTTTCCAGAATAAAATGGGCTGTGAGGAATCACCTAGGACAATGTTTTCCACACATTTCAGCATGCAAAATGACCACGTAGGATCCCTCTAAAAGTACGCATTCACCTCAGTAAAGACGGAGCTGACCTGCCGTGATATCAGAAGTCAATACCCATTTTCTACTAGCACCAGATCTGCTGGTGCTTGGACTACTGTGTTTTAAGCAGTAAGTATCTAAGGCAAAGTCACGGAAAGTGGATGCCCACGAATCAATATGGTCTCCTATCAGATAGTACCATTAAGTAAGGTAATTAATTAAATATCATTAGAATAATAAATGCATCATTATTAAATGAGTTTGTTCATCCAATGTGATCAATTTTTCATCAACAGGAGCTTTGATAGGCATGCTGTGAAAGAGCATAGTTCTCAATCGAGCAGAACAGAAAATTAAAGGAGGTTTAGCAGTATGTAAGTGAAAAATGAAACAGAATTCTCATAGGATTCACTAATTCCACTCCTGGGTACCCAAAAGAATAAAAAGGCAAGGCTTGAAAAAAAAAAATATATTCACTCATGGCATTTATTCACAGTAAGGAAAAAGGGGAGCAGCCTGGTGTCCACAAACAGATGAGCGTGTAAGTAGACGTGCATGGTGCAAAAATTTGGTTAAAAAAAGGGAACGAGTCTGCCGAGCGTCGTCGGGGTCTCCTGCTTCAATTGTGCTTGAGTGGAGCCCGGCCCTCGCCCGCCCTCGCCGCAGCCCGCACCGCCACAGCAGCCCAGCCAAGCCTCGCCAGCTGCCGCCATGACGACCTCCTCACCCTCTCAGGTACGCCAGAACTACCATCCGGACGCCAAGGCCGCCATCAACCGCCAGATCAACCTGGATCTCTACGCCTCCTACGTCTACCTGTCCATGTCTTCCTACTTTGACCGCGACGATGTGGCTTTGAAGAACTTCGCCAAATACTTTCTTCACCAATCTCATGAGGAGAGAGAACACGCCGAGAAGCTGATGAAGCTGCAGAACCAGCGCGGCGGCCGGATCTTCCTTCAGGATATCAAGAAACCAGAACGTGATGACTGGGAGAATGGGATGAGCGCGATGGAGTGCGCGCGGCTCTTGGAGCAGAGCGTGAACCAGTCCCTTCTGGAGCCGCACAAGCTGGCCGCTGATAAGAACGACACCCATCTGTGCGACTTCATCGAGACGCACTACCTGGACGAGCAGGTAAAGGCCATCAAAGAGCTGGGTGACCACGTGACCAACCTGCGCAAGATGGGAGCCCCTGAGTCCGGCATGGCAGAGTACCTCAGACAAGCATACCCTGGGAGACAGTGACAATGAGAGCTAATGTCACCAAGACAGCAGCATATGCCTGTTGTGGCTACCTTAACCTTTTCTATAAATTGTACCAGAACATCTACTTAAGTTCTTTAATTCCTTCAAATAAAGAAATTTGGTACCTGGCCAAAAAAAAAAAAAAAAAGAAGGGAAGGTTTGCACATTTTTCAACACGTGATCATTGTGCTAACTGAACTAGGCCAGGCACTGAGAAGGACAGACGACGCAGTTCACCTTACCTAACGGACTTAGGGGAGCCAAGCTCAGAACCGGAAGTAGAATGGTGCTGCTGGAAGGACTGCGCTGTAGGTCTGTGAGAACACTCACGTCCTCACGTGCTACCACTTCCTGAACTCCTAAATCACAGCATTCTCAGAAAGAGAGTTGTTTGTTCACCCACGGATGAGTGCTTGCCCTTGAATTCTAAGAAATTGTTCAGTAGATTTATAAGGTAAATCCAAACTTCATTAAATGTTTTTTTCAAAGCCTGATATGCAGACTTGGTATTAAAACAGTAAGATAAAACAAATTTCTTCCTTTCTTTCCTTTCTCTCTTTATCCTTCCTCCCTTCCCTTCCTCTCCTCCTCCCCCCTTTCTTCCCTCCCTCCCTTCCTTTCTTTTGGCGCTCAGCTTGAACTGAAGGCCTCTGTACTGAGCTGCTTTCCAAAACATTTCAATTGTGTTTGGAGACAGAGTTGCTCTATGTCACTAAGTTGCTCAGGCCAAGTCTAAAATTTGTTCATTCTGCCTAAGTGTCACATTGCTGGGATTCACTCCTATCCCCAATTTAGTTAACAAGTAATTCAAGATTCAACCTTGTGGTGGCCATGGTGGCACCCAACTACACTATCAGATACTCTGGGGGATGCTGAGACAGAAAGACCACAAGCTGGATGCAACTCGACAGGATAGTAGAGGCCTGTTCTCAGACATAGAAAGCATTAGGGATATAGCACAGGGGCAGAGTGCTTGCCAAGCATGGGTGAGGCCCTGGGCCCACTCCCAGAACTGCCAAAAAGGCATAAACCAAGCAGAAGATTCAGCCTTCTAATTGAATAAGTAAATTAGGGGTTCAACTGGATAAGTAACTACACCACTGACTTCAGCGTTCTAACTTCAAGTTGCAAACATTTTCTAACTTCAAGTTGCAAACATTTTCTTTTTCTTTTTTTTTTTTTTTTTTTTTTTGTGGCAGGACCAGGGTTCAAACTAATGACCTTGCAATTGCCAGGCAGGCACTTGTGCTGCGGAGCTACCTCCCAAGGCCTGCAAACATTCTCAAAATAAAAGAAAGCTAGCTGGGTATGGTGGCTCACGCCTTTAATCTTAGCACTTGGGAGGCTGAGGCAGGAGGATTGGTGTGAGTTCGAGACCAGCCTGGGCTACAAAAGTAAGCTCAAGGCCAGCCTGAGCTGCATAGTGAGACCCTATCTCAAAAAAAGACAAAAAAAAATAAATGAGAGAGAGAGAAAGCTACTGAGAGCAATAAAAATTTTGTGAGGTCTATCATATTTCAATACCTAGGAAGATTTTATTATATCAAATCTGAAATCTTTATAAATGAAAATTAAATATATTAGATTTATAAACAGTGTTTTAAATGTTTCATGAAATTTGAATATCTATTGATTACTACAGGTATTTATTCTGTTCTAACTTGCTTTATTTTTTTTCTTGTTTCAGAATGTTTGTTTGTTTGTTTTTATGGCTGGCTCAGCCTGCCCTAAGGGCAGGCCTGCAGCAGCATGTGGTTCCAGGTATTGAACCACAGTCCCTCCAGCCGCCTAAGCTTTCCCAAACAGGCGCTTTAGACCACTGGGCCATCCTGCCGGGCCCCCTAACTTGCTTTACTATTGATGAAAAGTCTCCTTAAGTATGATTGTTAAAATTCACATCATATGAAAACAAAAAAGGTTTTTTTTTTTTTTTTTTTTTTTTTTTTTCTTGTAGATTTGCCATGAGAGCACAGGTGTAGGGAAAACCACCACCAAATCAAAGCCAACATGAGAAAGGAAAAGACTCACATTAACATCGTCATCACCATTGGACACGTGGACTCCAGCAAGTCCACCAGCACCGGCCATCTGATCTACAAATGTGGTGGCATCAACAAAAGAGCCATTGACAAATTTGCTGGGAAAGGGTTCCTTCAAGTATGTCTGTTTCTTGGACAAGCTGAAAGCAGAGCATGAGTGAGGTATCACCACTGACATTTCCTTGTGGAAATTTGAGACCAGCAAGTATTATGTCACCATCATTGATGTCTCTGGAGACAGAGACTTCATCAAAAACATGATTACAGACACAACTCAGGCTGACTGTGCTATCCTGATTGTTGCTGCTGGTGTGGGTAAATTCGAAGCTAGTGTCTCCAAGAATAGGCAGATCCATGAGCAGACCCTTCTGGCTTACACACTTAGTGTGAAACAACTAATTGTCAGCGTTAACAATTCCATGGAGCCACCCTACAGCCAGAAGAGATATGAGGACGTCAGTACCTACGTTAAGAAAATCAGCTACAGCCCTGATACTGTAGCATTTGTGCCAATTTCTGGTTGGAATGGTATCAACAAGCTGGAGCCAAGTGCTAATGTGCTTTGGTTCCAAGGATGGAAGGTCACCTGTAAAGATGGCAATGCCAGCAGAACCACCCTGCTTGAAGCTTTGCATTGTGTCCTTCCACCCATTCGCCCAACTGACAAGCCTTTGCAGCTGCCCCTCCAGGATGTCTACAAAATTGGTGGTAGTGGCACAGTCCCCATGGGCTGAGTGGAGACTGGTGTTCTCAAACCCGGCATGGTGGTCACCTTTGCTCCAATCAGTGTCACAACTGAAGTCAAATCTGTTGAAATGCACCATGAAGCTTTGAGTGAAGCTCTTCCTGGGGACACTGTGGGCTTCAATGTCAAGAATGTGTCTGTCAGAGATGTCCACCGTGGCAACGTTGCTGTGGCAACACAAGTGGCCCACCAGTGGGAGCAGCTGGTTTCACTGCTCAGGTGATCATCCTGAACCATCCCAGCTATATCAGTGCTGGCTCTGCCCTGCCCTGGATTGTCACACAGTTCACATCGCTTGCAAGTTTGCTGAGCTGTAAGACAAGATTGGTCTCTGGTCTGGTAAGAAGCTGGAAGATGGGCCCAGGTTGCTGAAATCTGATGATGCTGCCATTGTTGACAAGCTCAAGAGCTTCTCTGGGTGTCGAGAGCTTCTCTGACTACCCACCTCTGGGTTGTTTCACTGTCCACGATATGAGATAGCAGTTGCTGTGAGTGTCATCAAAGCTGTGGACAAGAAGGCTGCTGGAGCTGGCAAGATCCCCAAGTCTACCCAGAAAGCTCAGAAGGCTCAATGAATATTTCCCCTAACACCTGCCACCGCAGTCTTAATCAGTGGCAGAAGACCGGTCTCAGAACTGTTTTTCTCAATTGGCCATTTAAGTTTAGTAGTGAAAGACTGGTTAATGGTAACAATGCATCAGAAAACCTGCAGAAGGAAAAGAGAATGTTTTGTGGACCATTTGTGTGTGTGTGTGTGTGTGCGTGTGTGTGTGTGTGTGCGTGTGTGTATGTGTGTGTGTGTGTGTGTGTGTGTGTGTGGCAGTTTTTAAGTGATTAGTTTTTAAAATCAATACGTTTTAATGGAAACAACTTGACCAAAAATCTGTCACAGAATTTTGAGACCTATTAAAATAAAGTTTAATGAGAGAGAGAGAAAGAGTGAGAGAGAGACACAGATAGACAGAGAGAGAGACAAAGAGAGAGAGACAGAAAGAGAGAAACATAAAGGTTAAGCAAAAAAAAAATTCAGAACTTCATACAAAAAATAAATTTACTATTAACTTAGGAATAAGGTAATATCAAAGTCATGATTGTGCATAAGACTTACTTTAAAACTAGCAGAAATCTCATGTTGGCATACTGAAATCAGCTTAGGCAGACATTCGTATGCCACCCAAATCTCATTGGATACCATTGCAGTAACTGTAAACATTTCACTGGTCTACTTATGATTTTACAACTTGGACAAAACAAAACCCTTAAGTCAAGTCAGACTCTAATAGGTCAGCCTGGTGGTGCCCCTCCTGGCAAAAATATGTCTAGGGAACTTCTGGGAAATTGTCAGTACTAAGTGCTAGCAACTGAGTGTGACGCACAAAGGGTTTGGGAAGTCCCTTGTCTAAATCATGATTGATCGATTCATCGGTAATATGTCGGCGACAGAGCTTGTACTGTTACAGAACTAGGCAGACATACCAGACCCCAAAGCAGACAAGTCCTTCCTGGAGAATAAGGAAAATACTGCTTTTACCTGGGGAGAAGACATTCTCTCAGGCTTTCACAGAGAGCAAACTGGTCAAGCAATGGTCATGATTCGTCCCGATGGCTGACACTAACAACAGTTCCACTAAGCACTGTACATGGTGCCAAAGTTAATCCTGAGGAGATTTGACCTTGGAAAATACAAATGATGAAAGTTTTGTTAGACAGGTCTTGCTTTAACTTGCCCTCAATCACCCAGAAGAAAGCTTGATTATGAAGCACAAAAGGCAGAGCTAGATTAGTATGATGAGCTGTAAGAGGCTTCACCCCTTATAGCCTCCAACATTGCCAGTTTCACCAGTAACCCAATGCAATTATGGAACATTGGAGTATGTATACAACTACTTCCTCTTAGTTCAAAGAGAAGAAAATTTTTTTCTTCTTTTTCTTTTCTTTACCAATATCAATTAGAAAATTTATCACTACACCCTGTTCTCGGTATAACTATTATGAGGACAACAATATACAATGTGTCAATTATTGCAAATGTACTACTAACATGTTTTGAAACTCTCATATTGTTATCTCTTATTAAAAGTAATGAAAAAAATTAAAAGAAAAAAATACTGCTTTTGTCCCATGTTCTGTCAACTGGCCTTTGAAGCCATAGTATGTCATATTCGTGTAATGCCAAGGACATGTATGGCCCCAAGAACAGTGAGCTATTGAAATATCTGTTGCGGAAATAAAAAGCATATAACACGGACTAAAAAGATATGGAGACGAAGCTCAGTGATAGGATGCTGTCTCCATGTTCAAGGGCTCAACCCCAACAGCAGCACAATAAAACTACCAGACGTTGACGCATGCCTGTAAGCGCAGCACTGAGGACACTGACGCCCAAGTGTCACCATGAGTTTGAGGCCAACCTGGCCCATGAGTGAGTCCAAGGCCAGCCCCAACCTTGTAGCAAGGCCCCATCTTCAAACAAAGCAAGCAAGCAAAAGCCAATGAAGCTACATTGAAGGTTGGGCTGGATATTTATCAAGTCTTCAATGAAAAGAACTTAAAGCTTCCTTCAGAACACAAAACCAAATCTTAGTGAAAACATAAAAAGCACCAAACTGATCAAAGTGAGAAATCCAAACAGAACAGGCATATTTGAAATACATATGCAGGGGCTGGAGATACAGCCCAGTGGCATGAGCACTTGCCTGGTAAGCACAAGGTCTTCAGTTCAATCCCCCGTACCATAAATAAATAAAGAAATAGACAAATAAATAAATAAATAAAATACATATGCACTGAGAGGACATTGGAGAACTCTAGTGAGAAAGAAAATTATTACTCAATCATTTAAAGATGAAATACTGCAGTTATTGTCTTTTCAAGGAACCCAGATTGTTCTTTCTTCATGTCTGGATCTTTTAAGAACTGGCCCAGTAACCCAGAAGTAAACATTTGTAGGACTCCCATGTATGGACATGAGTGAGTACTGAGACCCAGGTGTCTTTAAACATAATTAGAACAGTAATCGGCCTGAGGGGGAAAATCCACATTAATATCTGTTGGAGATTATTTTGACGTAACAGAAGACTTACGTCATCGGAGGGCCCGTAGCTTTAGCTAGCTGCCTGCCCAAATTGTAGCACACTCTGCACTTTGCTGGCTTGAATGGCAAAGTTTGCTTTCAATGATGAAAAACTGCCAGGGCAAAATCGGGTTGCCAAAGGGCCCGGATTAAACCGGAAGAGATGGCTTCCTCGGTGGCTTTCTTCTGAGGAGGATACTGCTGGCAAAGCATGGCCTTGGTGAACTATCCCTCAAAATGCTCAGATCTCTGAAGTTGAAGAAGAGAAGTGCGCCACTTGAGACTTTCTGAGACCACTTGTAGAAGGACCCATACACAGGAGGAAAGGGATGGAGCAAAATATAGCCTGGAAAAGCGAAGGGAGAAGAAAGTGATTTGCAGAAGGCATGAGGGGAAGCCCAGAAGAAAGCGTCAAAGAGAATCTTCTTAAATGGTGGAACTTAGCTCGGAAGTACAGTTTTATTGTGACCTACTTACTTAAGGAAACTGTCAAGCTTTGACCCATTAACTTTCTTATAATTTGTGTGCATTTTTGACATGCTATCTTGCTACATCTGTATGAACAGTCATTACAAGTTCAGCTCAAAAATTTTTCGCTTGTGCTGTAAGATCCTGCTATACCGTACGCTCCTTGGTGTTCCACCGCTCACTCTTCGAAAGCATCCTGCCATTGGAGGAGAGGATGCACCTGCATTCGCAGGAGGATTTTTAAGATATTTTATTCCGCATTAGAAGGAGTGAAAAAGCTGTGGAAAACAAAATGAACTCTAATGTGCTAGTAGGAGCTACCTTCAGAGGTACATATGCAGCCAGTTATTTAGCCTGACATTCTAGTCAGGACCTTTCCTTGAGATTTTAGCCTTTGCATCTTAAAATATAGATCACTAAAATGGACATATAGGCAAAAGCAAATGATAAGCAAAAGGAAATATCATGTCTTGTGAACATATTTTAATAACCAAAGGAATCAATATTCTGCTGATTAGTTTGCCTTTTGCTGTGATCAGCACAGATTCTTCAGACAGTGGAAAATAAAAGACTGGTTAGCAGAAACTGCTGGTGCTCAGGACGTTCTCCTAAGCCACAAGGAGCTCGTTACTGAGTACCTTCATAGACCTTCAGCAGGCCGGATTTGTGGGCAGGTAAGGGTCGCCCCTCCTTAGCTCAGCATTCCTAGACACTTGCTCTATTTAGGTCCATACCTTAGTGGTAACAGGGGTGACTGGAGGAAGACCCCCCCCCAACAAGGCAGCTTCTTGACATAGCTTCCTACACCTAGGGCGCCAATTCTACTTTGGTTATCCAATATTTTAAAAGATTCATTACAAGAGACTGTCCAAATGTTGTTTTGTTTTCTTTCAACAAATATCAGTAAATGATACTGATACCCCAACATGAAAGGAGGATTTGCTGTCAGGAAGTTTAACAAATTCTTAAATAAAACTAACGTTTTGGGGGGACTTTGCAGAGTCAGCGGTACGCTTATATCCATTGTGAGTTTTAAAGAGAAGTATGGAAGGTCTCGAAAAATTTTTAACTTGTGCGTCCTAAAGTCACTTGTCTTCAGGGAAAGTTGCTGGTCCAGCTGATTCAAAATAAGCCCCGCTCAGCCAACTACTGTTTGGAGAATCTAATTGAAATGTGGCTCTATAAGCTGTTGTTTTTGTAATTTGGGTTTTTTACATCTTTCCTTATGTAACTTCATTCCCAAGCACAGCCCCAGTAGGTAAATAGGTGCACAGAATAAGATTGAGGACTTCACAGTCTCAGACAGAACTCGCGTGCTTTCGTCTGTTTCCACAGCCCCTCTCCAGGGTGTCTGAGCCTGTCCTGTGCGGGGGCAGCAGAGGAGCCACTCGAGCGTCTCCTTAGGTCGAGTGGCTCCTACGGCCTCATTTTCGGAATTAGATGCTACTTGTGTGACCCAGGTCTGCGGAGTGTTTCCTTGTCACCAGCAGTGCAGACACTTACTCTTTTCACGCATCAAGCATTCTCTAAAGTAAACGTGATTACACCATCGAAATGCACACTGGAACCAAGTTTATAGTTTAAAACTTAACAGGTAGAACCAATAACACACCTGGCAGCTTTTGCATGCAGGAGATACACACCAGATCTTGCCACTGATACATACTTGATTTTCTAAATCGCTTCTCTTGGGTTTTATCAATCCATCGAACCAGTTCCCTGAGTTTGGATGGAATGCTGAGCAGGAAAGACTTCCTCACACAGAGGGTCAGGACCAGAGCGCTACAGACGACCAAACCTGAACCAATGCTACACATGCGCTTGTACAATAGATATTCTAGAGAACTTTTCAGTCCTAAAATCCCCAGTCAAGTTGGCAATAATTTATTCCTTAAGAACAGAAAGAGCACTAACAACAACAACAACAAAAAAATAGATACTAAGATTCGATAGCATCAAAAAACATTTTCTACAGTTTATGAATATGAAATTCATATAAATGACATTTATTTTTCAAGTATGTAGCATAGTGAGTGGATGGATGTATGGGCCGATAAAAGTTCTATTTTTCTCATTAATGCCGCTATCTGACAGAAATAAGTTTCTATCATTGTTTGACCTACCCCCATCTCAAAGCTAAGGTACTGGAAACTCTGGCTCCACAAACCATAAAATATTTCTCCAACATATCCAGAGGTCCATATAAGCTCCCCACATAAGAGGCAGAGACAAGAACTCACCCATCAGGGTTTTGGTGTTTGGGTTCTATAAAAAAAAAAAAATCCTTGAGAAATTTTGTTTTGAAGCTGCTATTTTCAAAAAAGTTCTTTGAGTTTTTCAGAACTTTTCAATCAGCGCTTTTGAAGGGAAATTTTAGTAAATTTTTCCAACTGAATGGAAAGCCGTGCTATGCAAACAACAAAGAGTTTTTTGCTCTTTTGAAAGTTATTCATGTCCTGCTTCTAGAATTATCAGGGGGATTGATTTTTTTAGAAAGAAAATTCAAGCAAGCAGGCGATCACAGTTATATTTTGCTACAGACAACCTCAACTCTGAACTTTAGAAGTTTTATGTTTCTTTCTAAGCTTGGAGCTTATGTTTTTCATAAAGACTTTTAAATTAGCCAAATAAGTTTGCATGACCTATGACCAAGCTTATATTCTTTAAACATATTTCTTTATTTTCAGAAACATTTCTTTCCTCTATGTTCACAAGGATTAAAGGAAAATTTGAGTTTTCCTCTCCCTTAATGATAAGAAAAGCCCACGGTTAGCATGCAGCTTGCCACTGAGTGCCACTGATACTTTTTCAGAATTTTTTTTTCTGCTGCATTTATTCTTACACACTAAGAAAAGTGAGCTGGGCATGGAGGCATATTCCTGGCACTCGGAAGGATGAGGCAGGAGGGTTGCTGTCGAGAGTGGCTGAGCCAAACATGTACTACACATTTTTCAGTACTAGAGCAGGCCAGCCCCAAGAACACATAACTGCAGAGCCAAGCCATGTAACCAAGTTGCTAGGACTAGTACCAAGCCAGCCCAGCAGGTGTCTGGCCTTGGCGTTCCTGCCTGAAACCTCCAGTACAGAGAGCTCTGAGAAACGTTCAGTGTTCTCAGCAAAACACGGAGACCTCACATTTTCCAACCCATCATACAATTCTCCCCCTTTTACTGGGTGTAAATATAGATGCAGATTGCACCAGAGATGTCAGGTCCCACCCCATCCCAGCTTCTGTTCCAGTGTGTGTCCAGTACCCGGTATTTTATTCATCTTACATCACCCCCTCTCTGAACCCTGATACATCCTGAACTACCTAATAAGTTTCTGTCCTAAAAAAAGTGTTTTTAATAAATAAGTAGGTGGGGAGATAACTCAGCAGCTTAAGTACCCAACTGGCAAGTGCAAGATCTGAGTCCAGTCCCTCATGACACAGAGACACAGACAGAGACAGAGACAGAGACAGAGACAGACAGAGACAGACAGAGACAGAGAAATAGCAAAATGTCTTGGCTGGGTTCCATTATATGTATTTGTCTTAATTACTTCCTTGTTTTCTTGTTCCTGGGACAAAATACCCAGCATCCTCCAGCTAAAGGAATAAAGGCTTATTTGAGCTTATGGTCTGTAGAGGTTCAGTCCATAGCCAGCTCACCCGAAGGAGAGTGGTGTAGCAGAGGAGTAACAGTCCATGTCAGGCAGGCAGAAGACAGCAGTGAACCTGAATCTTTTTCTTTCCCTTTATATTTCATGCAGGCCACAAGCCAATTTGATGGCCGCACCCACAGCCAGGGTGGGAAATTCCAACTTCCTAAGCCCAGTGCTACATGAAATTGATCAGTAAGCTAATCTCTTTTTTTTATTTAATTTATTTATTTTTTATTTAATTTATTTAAGTAAGCTAATCTCTTTATCATGGCCTCAATCCAATTTCACATGCCCTTTATCTACCACTTCCTGAGAGCCCATCCTGTGAGTGCACAAGGCCTCGGGAGGACATCAAGATAAAGCCACAGCTGGGTTCTAAGTGCGATGAACACGAGACACAGTATGCCGAATGGCTTCGTAGAATTGCTGTAGCTCAAATCTAAGACTTTTAGACTCCAAGGCATAACTGAATTCTACTTACCGGTGATTTTCAAACAGGTGTTCATAGAAGTACGAGAGATAGCGCCTACAGATGCAAACTGCAGGTGCTACTTCCAGGGATGACGACTGGGCATATGTCTTGGGAAATTAGAAATCTGAATGCGGAATACGCATCTCTGATAACCCTGAACAATTACGTGTATGGCGCTACAGAGAAGGCTTGGCTATGCCTACTCCTGCTCCTCTGCCTTGTATCAGTGGCTTCATGGTCCCTCTATCTGCGACCACAAGGTGAAAGGCACAAAAGCCCACTGTCCTGTCTGGGTTCTGGTATTCTTATCTTGTTAAGTGAAAATAATACTATTTCTTTGCCTCAAAGTATAGATATAGAAATCAAATGCTAAAATAAATGCTTCAGTGCTTATGCTGGTAAAAATAAGGTTAACATGTGTATTTAGATGCCCAA
This sequence comes from Myocastor coypus, assembly GCA_004027025.1. NCBI lineage: Eukaryota > Metazoa > Chordata > Mammalia > Rodentia > Myocastoridae > Myocastor > Myocastor coypus. Next base: position 24,366 of record PVJA010021651.1, read on the forward strand.
AACATACAAAGCAAATTATGCTTACCTACTTTGCTACACAGTTACCTGTGATAACTTGTCCTGCGTTCATGGCAGCTGCAGCCTGCTCCGTGCTTACACACGTTTGCTCTTCCCTGAGGACCTCATTAGCATGAGTACACAAGGTACAACCCACACCCAGGAAGGAAACCGCTGAGTTAGTGGTAGATTTCCCCTTGTGTCCACTTCAGACAGCATCAAAAGATAAAAGAAAAAAATCCATGATTTTCCAAGGCAACACAGATTAGTTTAGATCAAACAGGTGTGACTGGCACTGATGCTCCTACCAAGCCACCTGAGAATTTCAAGCTCCCCGGAACCTCTTTTCTTCCGTCCACGTGACCCAACTCCCAGACAGTTAGCTCGACAAGAGGTTGACTCCACAGCTTGACTTGATGACTCAGCACATGAGATGGTCTAAAAAGGAAGACATAGCCTTGTCTTGTTATTGAGAGTTCCAGGTAGTAAACATTCCAGATTTCCTGTGTCACCTTTCATGAAACAGAAAAGCTAGAAAAAGTTATAATCTATATGTGGAGAATAAATAAATCGAATACTGCATTTGGCCATCCCCAAAAAGAAGTTGATGTCTTTTTTTTTAAGTATAAATCACAAAATTTGTAGGTGGGGAAAATGCACCTTTCATTTTTTATTGTTGGTTTTGCTTCCAAGCACATTTAAAATAAAACTGTAAACATGGCTATAGTTTTAGTCTTGAGCATCTGGACATCCAGTTTTTCCAGAACCGTTTTTTTGTTGTTACTGTTATTAATACAGGGTCTCGCTGCACAGCTCAGACTCATGGTGATCCTTCTGCCTCAGCCTCCTAAGCACTGGGATTACACGCATGCAGCATTCACACCCAGTTTTAGAGCCATCATAGTGCACCCTGGTCCCAAAGGCAGCACAGCATGCAGTACCTAGTGTTGAATGGGGGACCTTGCCCTTGCCAGGCAAGTGCTTAGACCCCTAACCTATCTCCCCAGCCCACCAGCACCACTAATGAAAATAGCCTTTCTTCCCATGAAAGTGTTCATCAACTTTGCTGGGGGTGATGTGGCTGTTGGTTCTTCGTGCTTCGTCGCTAGGGATCTCTGCATGTTCTGTTCTCCTTTCTCAGGCTGCTATCACTTTCCTTGAAAAGTAGTACCTTACAGCTCACATTGAAAGTAATATTTTCTCCAGGAAAAAGTTTTAAAGATATGGTTGGTCACTATGTTCCAATACAACGTTGAGAAAAAGGACTGAGAATTACATACATGCAGATTTGTTGATTTTAGATGAAGCATTTGGTTTTTTTACAATACAAAATTAGCTCTGCATTCTACATGCAGTTACAACACATGATCTTATTCGGTTTGGCAAGATCTTTTTTAGACATAACTGTCAAGAATTTTTAGCTCATGTTAGATTTTATTAAAGCTGCTTGTTTCTATTAAGATGATTTATTTATTCACTCTCCCACTGCTATAATGAAGTATTCAGCTTAAAGGAGAAGAGGGTTCTTTTGGGTCAAAGCTTTAGTGGGCCCATAGCTGGCTTGCGCCCAGTCAGAAAGAGCTCAACAGAGGGAGCGGACAAAACTAACAGAACCGAAGAGAAGAGGCAGAGAAAGTAAAGGGTGAGAAAAAATTTAAAAGAAATAAAGGGTGAAGAAAGGGACAAGAGTCCACCCATCCAGGACACATTCCCAGTTACGATAGGCCCTACTCAAATCTTTTGTTACGAACTTGCAAATGGATTAATATACCGATTAGTATAATGCCTTGTAATCCGCTCACCTTGCGAGAGCCCCAGCTCAAAACACAGGAAGACATCAGGTGATACTTAGATATAAACCATAACAACCAAAACATTTGACACTTGTCTTGATCAATAAATTACATTACATGGATTGGTTTCATTTAGTGCTAACTTGATAGTACTTCTCAGAAAGTTCTATATGTTTGCATGCGTTATTGAACTCAATTTGTTAACAAGCTCTGTAGAATCTGCTCTGCAGTTTGCTTTACTTCTCGTGTATGTACAGCGTCAGCGTGGGGGTAATGCTGACTTCATGGTGAGAAGAGTGTACTTTCTCCTCTTAAACTGTACAGAAGAGTCTGTGTAGAACTTGTGTTAGATGTGTAGTGTCATGTACCAGTAATGTCATTTATGCCTGGAGTTTTCATTAGGAGAAGGTTCTTAGACTCAAAATTTTCTTTCTTGAATAGGTATAAACGGAGATATATTAACGTTACCTATTTCCTCTTGAATAAGCTTTTGTAGCATATGTGTTCTAAGGATTTTGTCAATTTCACCAAATATGTCAAATAAGTTGACAAAGTTATTCATAGTATTCCCTTATTTTTCTTTAAATATCTGTACATCTTCAATAATATTTCTTTTGCATTCATAAAATTGTGTCTTTTACACGTTTTTTGTGTAGGTACATGTTAATGTTACTGATCTCAGAAAAACAACTCATTTTGAAGAAACAGCTCTTTTGTGTGTTTAGTACAGTGTCTACAGAGTCTCACTATATAAATTGGACTCTTAGTGATTTTCCTGTTTTCAGCCTCCTAAGTGCTGAGATTACAGACACATACCACGCGCTCAGTCTGCATGCCCCAGGCGTGGGGCCAGCATGGCATGGCACCCTGGGTTTAAGCTCCAGCCACGGTGCTCTGCCTAAGCAGGCATTTTATTCCACTGTACTAACTGGCCAGTTCTTTTTTATGCTAAAAAAAATTCCTAATTTTAATACTTTAGGAGTTAGAGAGATAGCTCCATGATACAGGTGTCTGCTTGGCAAGTGCGAGGTCATGAGTTTGAACCCTGGTCCCACAAAAAAAAAAAAAAAAAAAAAAAAAAAGAATACTTTGTTGTGTTCTTATATTGTAATGTATTTATTTCTACTCTGACCTTTATTTTGGGCTCTTTCTTCTGCACACTTTGGGGTTTTCTTTACCTCTCATTTTCTGGTTTCCTACAATATAATATCTGTGTGATATCAATATCAATATCTGTGTGAGATGCCCACCGTCGCCTCTGCTTGCCTGGCATCTCCCAGTAACGCTCTAAAGAGCACTATTATAAAAATCTCTTCCAATTTCTCGTAATAATGGTGTACTTCTTTATGAAATACTGCATAACCAAATTGTTTGTGATAGTTGAGCTTGACAAAACCAACTCAATTGCCTTTTGGGACCACCCCAGGAGATGGGCGAAGGTCACAGTTATAGGGCAAGATTATTTCCTAGACAGACCAAAAATGGAATAAATAGAGTATATTAATAAAGCTGGCCTCTGAATGCACTTCCCTGATCCTTACAGATCAGAAACACCTCTGGCCTCACTCTTCATTTTGTCTCTGCTTAAATTCCTTCTTGGTTTCCACAGCAACCACAATGGATTGTCATGGTTGTTGATTCAAGAAGTCCTGGGATGCTTCTTTGTAATTAGTTCTGTTCCCCTTTTGTCTCCTTTATTTTTAAGTATGTATTGATTTACTTATTTTATATATTATGGCTGGTTCAGCCTGCCCTGGGGGTGGGGCTGGCACAATATGTGGTGTCAGGGATCGAACCTTGGTCCCTAGTTGCCTAAGCTTGCCTAAACAGACACTTTAGACCACTGAGCCATCTCACCAACCCCTTGTCTCCTTTATTTTTACAGCATCTTAACAAGGGTGGAGAAGGAGTGAAGGAGTGACGCATCTTAACATGGTTGGATTAAAGGCTAATCATGAGCTTTTTTTCTAGGACAAAATTGACCCATTGAGAGCCACACAACCCATTAAAATGTGGAGGTGGTGGGATGGGTCACGGAGGTATGGCTTTCGGGTCTCTCATCTCTTCTTCTCTGGCAATTCTCCCCTGGGCTACTTCCAGGCTACCATGAGCTAAGCAGATTTACTCTACTTCCTCCCTTCTACCAGGATGCTTGCTAACATGACGCCAGATAATCATTGTCTGAATCCTTCCAAACCTAAAATGTGAGCCAAATTAACTCTTCTCTTCCTTTAAGTTGTAGCTGTTTGGCATTGTGAAAGCCATGAGAATGACCATTACAACACACAGTCAGTACAGGAGAGGTGGGACTGTTGCAGTGGCTGCTTTGTCAGATAGTTTAGAAGCCTTTGTTAGAAGTTTTTGTGGGGAATTTAGAAGGCTTGGAGGTGCAGGCTTCAGACACCTTAAAATGGTGTAAGTAAAACATTATGGATCATTCTAGTTGGAGCTGAGAAGGCCAGAAGGCCAACAGGAATGCGGATGGTAAAGTTGGGATTGGGAGATGTTATGGCTCCTAATCCAAAGCTGCTTGTGGTCCAAGGGGAAGCTTTCTCAGAGACGGCTGAACATAAAGTGTGTTATGCTGGGATGAGGAGTGTGCAATTGCTAAGCTGGCCCACCGATTGGCGTGGCATATTTCTAGGTAGGAAGAAGAGTGCCCCATGCGGGGTGTCAGTGCTGTAGGGCAGCTTGGATAAGAAACAAGGGAGAAAAGGACAGTTATTGTGTCCCCTATTTCTGTCTGCCTCCTGCCTGCCAGGAACTGCTTCTCCCCTGCCATGCACCTCTGCCTTGCCTGCCTGCCTTGGAGCCAGCCAACTATGAACTGATGCTCTACAAACCGTGAGCCACATCCACTTTTCCTTCTTTAACTGTGGATATTGGCTATTTTGTGTCAGCCATGAGGAAAGTAACAAAGAGAAGAGGTTTCCTTTGAGAACAAGGACTCCACTGATAATTGGACTAGAGGCCTTGTGGGCTACACACCACAAGGCCATGGAGGGTGAGTCCTTCGGAGATCACGTCTCACGATCCCATGCTCTAGACACCAGATGTGGTGTTCCGAGACTTAGTGGTTCTTGGCTTGGGTTAGGTCTTCCTTGGGTGCAATTCTTTTCCATTTGACATCTCTCTTCTGGAATAGAAATCCTTACCCTGTCCCATAGAAATATTGGATTATGTAACTTGTTTTTAGCTTTCAGAAATTTATGCCTAGGAATTTAGTTGATTCTTAGAAGAGATTTGGACTTTAATTTTTGGAAAAAGATTCCAACAGCTGAGATTTGGGGAAGAGGCATTATTGTGCTATGAGTTACAAGATAGTTGTGCCATGTTAGGTCACATTAGGAGGTGTTAAATTGGGGATTAAACATGGTTTAAGGACATGTGTTTGGGTGTCAAATTGATCAGCACTGAGTGGCGATGTTTCAAGTTGACAGTTTCAATTTGATTGCCTTTGGGATCAATTTGAGACATTGGTGGAGCTCACCTTTGGGGGTGTCTGCATAGATAATGAGAGAAACGGCCTCGGGGCACAGTCGGGGCCCTGGCTGCTTCCTCTCTTGTGCTATCCTTTGACTGTGCTTCTACCTCATCATCAGCTCAGCAACTTCACCTCACCTTTCCCTTCCTCCATGCGGTTTCTGCCTCGGAGTCAGCCGCCACAGACTAAATCCGCTTAAAGCTTGAGCCAAGTTAAAGCATTTCTTCTTTCAGCTGTGGATGTCATTTACTGTGTCCATTTTATGTAAACACTGACTAAAATATGTTTAGTAACACAGGAGATAGAGTCACATGGACAGATACAGACATGAAAAACTCATTTAACAATGATATGGAAAAGAATCTGAGTGGAAAAACGTAAGGATTGGTGGACAGATTCATCTTATGTATTTTATTTGTATGCATGCTTTAATAGAGCAAATTATAAAATTTGTGTCTATACAACAAACCTGTTGACATCTGAAATGAACATGTATGAAATAAAAATTTCAAAGGGAAGCAATTACGTTGTAGACAATTTCATTTTCTTTTCTTGCTTGGTGTCACGTAAAATGAAGAGAATCGTTGTTGAAGCTCCTTAAGCAGCATTGAGATTTGCAGTGTCACGAGGTAACACACATTGCTTGAGTTGCTTTTCCCAATGTCCATAGAGTCAGTAGCCTCTAAATACATGACAATCCCCACATAGCTTCCGAAAGAAGTGTGTTTCCGCAGGATAAACCCTCAAGATGGCAGAGGGCACTGTGTTAGGGCCCTAAAGCACAGCAAAGTAAGTGGCTTAATTGGGATCTTTATTGCATTAATCAGTGGTCAAGTCCATTATTTTCCATGTAAAATGCTACTCGATCAAATTTCCTGTTTGTGTTTTATTCTTTCATGGTGACCTTAAAATGGAGCAAAGCATAAACTAAGTACTTAAATAATTGATAAATTACTTCCCTTCATTATTAGCTAGGCCCCGAAGCATAACATTCCCAAAATAATAAAAAGGAAAAAATGAACAGAGGCAAAAAACTAGAAATGTGATTCCTTGAATAAATTACCTACCACGGAGTCAGCTAAAGATAGGTATTCACTTTTTTCCAATAAAAAGTTTCATGTTCTCATTAGTGAATTAACCTTCCAATAAGATAGCAGGATATTGCTGAAAATATTCACTCTTGCAGTAAGTGAAGAGCACAACAGGGGGTCAGAATAATGTGCCCTCTGTACCAGTAAGAAGAAAAGCTTGTCTACAGCAAATATTAAACCAGTGAGAACACTTGGCTCATATTTTATTGTCACATACCAGGAATTGTAAGTAATGACTAGTAAAGTCCACCACACACACACACACACACACACACAGTGAGCTACTCCCACACCTCACTTCCCCTTGGTCTCCTGCTGGATCATAAGGTGCAGAGGTTACAGCAGTGCAGGAGGTACAGACGACAAAAGATGCCCGCAGCCGTGGCCTGTCCATGATTCCCGGTGCGCGCCAGGAGCACTAACCTTCCTGCACAAAAAGACTTGAAATAGCCACAAAGCTAAGGCTTTCTGGGGAAGTTCTCTCTAACAGCCTCCCTTTCCGAACCCAGAAAGCATAAGGTTACTATCCATGAAGCCTTAATGCAATTAATGAATCAAAAACAAAAATTGACGACCACAGGCTTCTTTCTTGTTCTTTTCTGTCCCCAAGCCTTGCTAAGTCACAAAAAGGCCTCACAGGCTGGCTCTCTCTGCCGTCTGGAAGGCTGTTCGGCACCTGGATGATGAGGTCAAACAATCCAAGGTTCCTGAAACTTCAGAAATCGAGGCATAATGAAGTCATTAGGCAGAAGCCTAGAAAGTCAAAAGGGGATCCCACTTGCACATTTCGTGTCTGTGCTTCTGGTCCGTGGGGTTAGGTATACAATAGGCTACCAGTGTTGGCAAAGTATACATTGTGGGCTTTGGGGGCCAGCTGCATATGGATATACGTGGGCCTCATTGTTCTCCAATATATTTTCTAATCCACCCCTGTGGAACCATGTGGGTAGACAGGTGTTGGGGTTAAAAATTCATATGGCATGTGATAGGATTTTGGTGAGGAAGTGGAGCAGAAGGGATGGACATTTGAACAGCTTGAGAGGTTTTAGGAGTGAAAAGTGAAGGGGGAGACGGATTGTGGTGCCTACTGGAAAAAAAATTCATTGAAATATACAATTGTGCCTAGGGAGGAAGCCCAAAGGCCTTGTCTGCACTCACAGAGGAAATAAGTCACGAGCATTTTGTAGGGCTAAGAGACTATGCAAAGTCAGTACCGTTCTACAAAGAATTATTTAATTAGTTCAGGGACGGATTAATTCTGTTATTCATCAGTAAATTGATGTGGGACAGACAGCGAAGGAGGGGAGCCAGCTCCTCCTGTAATCCACTTTTAAGAGCTTCTCCGTATCTACTCATTTATTCCACAAACATTTCTTTCAGTCTTCATATGTGCAAAACATCCCGATGGCAACTGTGCATGATGTAAACAAGTCTTCGTTAGCATTCTTCTCTCATTAAAGTTGTAGACAAGAAACAGTACAGTCACTAGAATAGGGAAACTTCTTGTAATCATGCTATGCATCAGATACCTGGGTAGGTTTTTCTATGAGCTGTTCATAATTCTGACCATGGTGACACAACCAGGCAGGTAGGCAAATTTCCATTAAGCAAGAAAGCTATGCTCCAGGGGCATTGCGGAGCACAGTGGTATTAGAAAAATGGAATTAAGATTTGAGCCATGGTTTCCTTGAATTTTAGCACCTGAACACTGACCAAAGTGTGTGTGGGATGTATAAATATCGGATTGTCTCCTTAGCATAAGAACCTGAAAGAGTGAATAAAATCTGAAAGGTATGATAGGTATCATGAAAGAGAAAAAAAGCCACTCAAAAGGAAATAACAGCTGGGATGAGAAAAAGGAGAAGAGAGAGAAAAATGAAGGCAAAGAATACACACACACACACACACACACACACACACACACACACACACACCAGTAAGAGAGCTAAGACAATGGTACTACTAATTTCTATTGGTTTATTGAAAGGAACAGCAAGGTTTAATTGCTTGATCAATTTTTTAAAGAATTTCTTATATCATTTTTATTTTTTTCTTGTTTCAGAACTTTTGTTTGTTTGTTTGTTTGTTTTTATGGCGGGCTCAGCCTGCCCTTAGGGCAGGGCTGGCGCAGCATGTGGTCCCGGGGATCGAACTGTAGTCCCTGCAGCTGCCCAAGCTTTCCTAAGCAGGCGCTTTAGACCACTGAGCCATCCTGCCAGGCCCCTGCTTGATCAATTTTGCATTTGTATATCTGGTAATCTGAGCAACTATTTTGATGATAACAGTATACAGTAAGAAAACATTGTTAATTTCCCGTCATCTTGTTTTGAAATTCTGTATCACATTTTTTGTTTGTTTTCTTATTTTTATTTTCTTTCAAAGAAAAACGATTGCATTGAGAAGTAGTAGCACCAGTACAAAATAAGTACAAGGGAAAGAAAAAGAGAGATAATTATTTTCAATCAGTTATCTCTGTATTCTTGTATCTCTTTCAATATCTTATTGATATCAACTTGTATTTTATCGTGTGTGCAATAATTTAACAAACACTAAATCTTACTATGCCACTATATCATACCATAGGCAATGCCACAGGTATGCTATACTTGGTAGGTACAACGTATTACATGACATATGGTTATAAGTACTATTAGATATTATCTCTATATGAGCATACCACATGTCGTTGTTATGCTAGAGGTGTGAGGCAGAAATTAATAAAATAATTAACAGCCATCATGGTACTTTCACTCTGAATTGGGAATTGGACAACCAATAAAAATGGTACAATGTCAGATAGTAATATGCGACATGAAGGAAACAAACAAAGCCGAGCATGGTGATGCGTGTCTCGGGCCTGTATTCCCGGCGCTTAAGGAGGCTAAGGCAAGAGGATACCAAGTTTTGCTTCAGCCTACACAGCTTAGCTACTTGGAAAGGCCCAGGCTCAACACGTAAGATGGGTCAGAGGAGAACTGAGGCAGCAGATTAATGCAAAGGCTCCCTTATACTGAGGAATTGGGGGGGGAAGAAGGGAGGGAGGGGTGGGAGGAGAGACAGAGAGAGAGAGAGAGAGAGAGAGATGAGAGGTAGATAAAAATAGAAATATTTTGTTTTTAAAAAACTTTTTTTATTCATACTATGTCTGGCTCAGCATGCCCGGGGGGGGGGGGGGGCTGGCACAGCATGTGGTGCCAGGGATTGAACCACAGACCCTGTGGTTGCCTAAGCTTGCCTGAGTAGGCACTTTATACTGCTGAGCTATATCGCTGGTCCAGTAGAGAAACACTCTAGGCAATCTTCAGGGGAGGCTTCCCAAAGCCATTGGAGCTGCTGTATCAAAGTGAAACATGCAATTGCCTAGAGATAGTGACCCTCAGAATTAAGGGCAATATGGCTTTCCAGGCCATGAGGACGAACAAAAATAAATACATTTGGAGAATGTAGGGACCAGTATGGAGTCAGTGTGAGCACGTGAGTGTGTGTGTGTGTGTGTGTGTGTGTGTGTGTGTGTGTGTGTGTGAGAAGAATAATGAGGGACAGGAAAAGTGGCAGAGCATAAAGCCAGAGACAGAGTCACTGTCATCCTGGATAGAGCATATTATGGGAATCCTAATCCTACTGAGCACGACTGAAAGGTAAAGGGTGGTTGTGAGCGTGGGCACAACAGTGTCACACTCGCCCTACTGCTGACTGCAGAAGAGGCTCTGGAGACCGCAAATGGAGGCCGTGGCTGTCGAGGACACCCCTTGATTTCAGGAAGGAAGGAAACCTCAGCACAGAACGTGGGTGTCTATATGAGTAAAGGCAATCAAGTTAACCCACACAATACACAAACTTTTTGAATTTAAATATGAACACACACACACAAAAACAATAGCTGGGCTGGGAGCTGAGCCTGCGCACCCTCCGCGGGTAAGCTCCCTGTGCCCCTCTGCCCCACTTCTGCGTTCCCGTGACTAACTTCCTGTTCCAGCCCAGACCCAAATCGCACCGCTGGGAGCTGAGCCTGAGCACCTGCCGCGGGTAAGCTCCCTGCACCCCTCTGCCCCACCTCTGCGTTCCCGCGACTAACTTCCTGTTCCAGCCCAGACCCAAATCGCACCCCTGGGAGCTGAGCCCGCGCGCCAGCTGGGTCAGAATACTTGGCCTGCCTTCCCTTTCCCCGCCACCCCCTTTTTGTTTTGAACCCCTCCAGCCCAAGCTCCAGCACCGAACCCATCAAATAGCCTGATTGGCAACCAATCTGGTCCACGAGCCTGCCAGGACTACTCAATCTCAAAGCTCCACGTCCACCTACAGACCACATCCGCCAGGATTCACAAAAGCTAGCAGCCAGAGCTGCAGCACAACAGTCAGGAACCTCTGTAGAAGAACCACCTTGGAGTCTCCAGACCAAACGCCCATAGACACAGCATAACACCACCAAAGTGCAGAGGTCGCTTCCATACAAAATGATAACAACAAGGAGTAGGAGGCAATCTCAGGACCCGTGCCCACCCAAACCAAATACAGAAGACACTATCATGGAAGAAAATGAGAATTGTACAGATGAAAC
>PVJA010021652.1:0-35110 GCA_004027025.1 Myocastor coypus
CCTCACCTCCCCTCTCCTTCTCTACCTCTTCCAATCCCTCTCCCTCTTCTTCTCCCTGTCTTTCTCCATATGTCCTACCTTCTGCCTACAGCAAACTAAAGAACTTCCAGGAGTTCTCATAATAAGACACCTGGTTATAGCGCTAGGGAACACTGAATCGTCCCTAGAGACAGGTGACCAGATGGATGACTAGCTGTGCTGGGCTAAACTCCAGGCAAGGGAGACCACTCACAAGCTCGTCATTTGGAATGAAGATGGATGTATTGGACCGCATGAGGAGGAAATTTGTGAAATATCTGTTAGAGCACAATTCTAACCACTTTTCTTGAATTATGTGAGTTGACTGGGGCTGCTTAGAGAAGTTCAAATAGAGCCGAGGTTCACCGGTGGGACGGAGCAGGCTGGCATGGTGTGCATGGCCTGGACAGCCCCCACGGGGCCAACCTGAGCCAGCCCAAGCGAGTCCTGGGTTGGGAAGTTGGTGACTTCTGTTGATGATAACTGATGGCCACAAGGGCCCCTGGGACCCTTCTACCTCAGCGGGAGGCAGAGCTGTTTTACCCTATCTAATAAGAGGCAGAAGCTTGGCTTTGGGTATAGTGGGATTTGACTTTTCTCTTTTCAAATCCTTCCTTTAGGTGTTGCCTATAATTATTCTGGGTCCTTTCTTTGAAAGATGAGAGACTTAGATCTTTAACTGCATTCTTATAGATACATGAAGAAATCCCAGAGCAGAGATGTGTGTGCAAACTTCACGTGTTGCTGACACACCGGCACAGGTGGTTTCGAGGGTACCATGCCAACGGGCATGTATGTTTGGATAAATATGTGTGGGGCGCTCCTTTGGCAGGAAAGGAGCTGTTGCATTATTGGTTCTCAGCGGAAAGCTGACCCAGGGAGGCAAGTTACAGATTCGTCATGTGTTACTTTCAAACAGCACAACTGGGCAATTTCAGGGCACTAGAGCTCTGACTGAAGGTGTGCAGTCCCGGGATCAGAGACTGGAGATTCCTACCCCGACCTGTAGGTGGCAGCACCGACACCTCCGTTCAGAGCAAGCGCCTGGGGACTGGCAGGGTCTTCCTCTCTCTGGAAGGCGGGGCAAGCTGGAGACCTCAAGCTCTTGGTACAGGGCGTTAGGACACTTTCCAGGCGATCACTTATGGGATTTCCTCCCTGGTTAGAAGAAGCCTTTGTGCGTAGCTAGCTTGAGTGGGTCTGCATAAAAAAAGTGCTTCTCGCCTGTAATCCTAGCACTCGGGAAGGCTGAGGCAGGAGGATTGGTGCGAGTTCGAGACCAGCCTGGGCTACAGAAGTGAGCTCAGGACTAGCCTCAACTGCATAGTGAGACCCTGTCTCAAAAAGACAAAAAAAAAAAAAAAAAGTGCTTCTCGTCTCTCCGCAGGTCGCGGTGATGGACGTCACAAAATACCTTACTACTGTGACTCACTTATCAGCGTGTGCCTGAGAAGGAAAAAGAACTGTGTTCTCCGAATGCCAGGGATTTGCCCTGGCAGAAGCTACTGCTGTGTGAGAAGATGGTGATCTGAGAAACCTGTGCTTCATGGAGCTGACACTGTATTAAAAAGTGGCGGTGTCATTTGCTGTACTCGCTGGCCTCTCATTTCCTCCATGGCTGCTGGGCAACCGCTGTGGGTCAGGATAGGGGCTTGGGGCCCAGGGTTTGCTAATGGCTGCTTTACGAAGAATCTCATAGACATGAAAATCCTATCCAAGACGGGTGTGTCCAAAATATCTTCCCAGTTAGAGCCATGGCTGAGCAGAGCCTTAAAAACAAAAATTATCTAGGAGAAGTAGAAATGGGATAAATGTCTGCCAAAGTATAAGAAAAATGTGCCATGACTTTATGTCAGAATTACTCCTTCCGTATTACTAGGGACAATCTGGAGGCAAGATCACAGTTACAGAAGGACCTGGGCAGGCCATGACCAGCATTTGGAGGACTTTAACATTTAAAGGTATTTGAAGTCTCTTTAAGGCATAGGAACCTATGGGAGCAGTGTTCAGTCCTAAGTGGCTGGGAACAACCTGAACGCTGCAAAGCAAAGAGTGACCAAAAATGGCAAATATCTTGAATCAGTTCAGGACATTATAGCAGCCATGACAGCTTAAAGATGTCACAGAAGAGGTCATGCAGCATGACTTCAGGAAACGGAAAGAATGGATCAGTGGGCCTGCAGCGGGAGAAGGATCAGGAGGATCAGTGCTGATGTGTCTCTCAGTCTGGTGGAAAGAGTCTTCTCAGCAGAGACGGCTCTCCAGACTGCAGGTGCCTTTCGAGCTGACTCCTCAGGACCAGGGAGCCCGTTCCGCACAGCTGGGATCTACATCTCACAAAAGGGAGCAGGTTCCAGAGGACAGGCAGAGGCAGAGCTAGAGGTCAAGGTGTGCTCTGGACAAGCGACAGTGACAGCATAAGGGTGGGGTCAGAACGGAGCTGAATGCCTAAGGGAAAATCAGGAATGGTGTCTTGCAAGAGAGGAAGACAGCCATGGTCTTCTGAGACCTGGGAGTGCGGGTGGGCTGCAGGCCTCTCTGGGTTCTGAGGCTGTGGGCTGTGATCTTAGGGCCAGTGGCTCACAATCGAGTGGCATAAGGCATGGCACAGAGAAGAGGGACTAGAATGCCCTGGACTGTACCCCACACATATAGCATGCACACGCACATGCGCTCACACACACACACACACACACACACACACACACACGCACACACACACACCAGTGTTTTTGCCATAAGGCAGGTTCATAGCCACATTAGGCGGCTCGCAGCAATGTCCGGGAACAGCCAGGAGGCCGTCGCTTCACCTCCCCCCAGGAAGGCCAGGTCTTGGTCTACAGGTTGCAGCGGTGCCTTTACTAAGTTGGGGTCAGAAAGCCAGGCCCCTCCGCTCCCTGGGCCTCGAGGTCCGGGCCGCAGCTAGAGTCTGCAGCAGTGTTTGCGGCGGCTCTTGCACTCGGCCGGCAGGATGGAGCAGCCGTGGGTCTTCTGGTGCTTGCAGGCTCCCCCCATTCTCTCGCACTCCAGGTAGAGGTCAGTTCTCCTGTACCCTGTGGAGGAAGCAGGGCGGTGAAAAAAGCAAAGCTGTAAAATCTCCTTGAACCCAACCTCGTAGACTGGATCTCGTTGAGCAGGACGGACAAACAAGCGCTAAGAGGTTCCAAAAGAAACCGTCATTTTGACGGTCCACTAGAGTGGTTTTCATTCCGGAGAAGAATAAATGGTCACATCTTAAAAAGGTCTGAAACTGAAATTTCAGCATTGCTACTGCGAAGTTCGCCCCTCTCGCATATGACGGCTTCTCCGTGGCGGCTGTCAGGAGAGACGCAGGCGTGAGTCGTTAGGGCAGCAGCCTTAGGAGCAGCACGGCCTGAAGTCACTGACTTGTTACTTGTGGGACACTGGAGCACAGGGGACTTCCGCCTCAGAGGAGGAAGCTCTGGATCAGAGAAAGCCCTCCATTTTAGAGCGTTGTGAGTTTCGGCCTGCGCTCCTGCTCTGCTCACGCGCTCTTGCTAAGAGTTTCCCAATGTGCTCCTCTGCCTTTCAGAGCAGACTGTGCGGAGGTGGAGCACAAACTGGGCCATCAGTCTAGGGTGAGGGACGAACACGAATGGTGCCCTCCCTGCCAAACACTGCTGTCCCCTTCCTTGGGGCAGTACGTGCTGTTTCACAAGCTGTGAGGACCAGAACGTCAAAGTCAGGGCACATAACAAGCCCCAGCCTTCTGGGCTATAGTGAGTTAGTCTGAAAATTACAAATGATTCAGAAGGCCAACTGTAGCAGCTTTGGGAGCAACATGACAGCAGAGAGAACTTGAGATGCCCATAGGCCCACGGCGCAGAGAGGTCAGGGCCGACCACCATCAGGACGCTGGGAAAATGAAAGCGCTCACCCGAGTGGGAGGTAGGGGACTTGGTTCCTAGCTCCTGCCACAACTGTAGCTGTGGGAAAGCAGGTTGTTTTCATAAAAAGGCACAGAGAAACACAGTTTTCAGGAGATAATCTTCTGTCTGTCATCTGTCTGTCTGTCTGGCTGTCCATCCATCCATCCGTCTGTCATTTGTACCTACCTATATACCATCTACCTACCTATCTCTACCTATCTGAACAATCAATTATGCATCACATCAGGCTGCTGAACATGCATGCCATCTCATTTTATATTCTCTTTATACCAAATATGATATTCTTCCGTTCTTCAGGGACAGCCACAAAACTCCCTGATGAATGAATTCTGAGCAGCAGTGACATGTCCTCTCAGGGTTGGGACATGCCTGACTGCCAGTGTGAGACTCTACAGAGGTCTTTCCCTTGCAGTAACTAATGAGACGCATGGCCACAGGGGCTCTGTTGGCTAAGTTCTGCCGTGGTAAATGGAAACACCGAAGCAACACCCAGGAATTGGAGGCAGATTTGCATGATTGGGATAATTGCCAAAACATCAGGCCTCCGTCTGATGACCTAGGGCTTCCCATGATGCCTAAGCGGGAGGCACCAAGGTGAGGAAGAACAACAGCCCAGCAGCTCCTCTGCTCAGCCAGCAGGGGGGATCCTCAGCGCCAGCTGAGACGTGGGCTGTGAAGCTGAGTACAGGCAGGCATCCTGCGCGTACAGGGGCCAGGAAAAGAGTCAGAGCCACAAAACAGTTATAGAACTAGGCAGTTTAAAAGAATAGACTTTTTAAAAAAAATAGTGATGTTTGTTTTGTAAGAGATAGGTATTCCATCACCCTTCAAGTATTGTAGGTGTGTGAATTCAGCAAAATCACCCAATAGAGTCCAATAGACCATAATAGTAGTGGGTTGTCGGCATAGCTGCCAATGTCAGAAATGTTGACTTGAGCCATTTACAGTTTAGCATATTAATATGGCTTTACTTTTTATACCTTGTGGTTATACTTTTTTACTGGGTGGGTAAGACCAAGATAAAGCAAGACCTATATGACAAAAAATGTAACTTTAGTATCTGACGAGGTCAGTAAATGCCCTCAGGATGTACCCTGAAACCACGTACAGCAGTTTGGAGATCTCTTGTCAGTGTCAGCCGTCGGGATGAGTCACGGCCATTGCTTGACCATTTTGCTCTCTGTAAAAGCCTGAGAGAATGTTCTCTTTCTAGCTGACTCTTATAGGCACACTGTACATTGTCAGTCATTTTCCTCTGTAGCCCCTTCTCTTCAAACAAAAAATTTGGGATGCTTCTGAGTTAGGAGAATATAAATGGACCATTTTGTAGTAATATATATATATATATATATATATATATATGTAGTTATATATATATGTAGTAATATATATATATATATATATATATATATATATATATATTTATGCTGAACTCTTACTTTTTTTGTAGTACCAGGAATCAAACTCATGACCTCATGCTTGCCAGGCAGGTGCTGTGTCACTGAGCTATATCCCCAGCCATATGTGTGTGTATATATATATATATATATATATATATATATATATATATAGTTAAGATAGCTATACACCTACTTTCTCTAAGTCAATGAGAAGAGAGATTAGCACTCATAGTGCTTAGACACGGTATGTCTGGATCTTGTACTTTGAACAACTACTATGAAGACAATATGTAATAAATTATTGTAACTGCCCTACTAACCTGTTTTGAATCTGTCCCATTGCTGTTTATTTCTCATTAAAATTAATTTAAAAATTGAAAAGAACAATTTTGCTGGCACAGCTTTTCCCTTTCAATATGACCAGCTCCAGAGAGAGAGAATCCATGTGGTCCTGAGGCATGTGGGCTACGAATAAGAAAGTGGTGGCCTCTTCAGAGTGCCAAGGTTTTCATGCTGTTTTCCTGCTAGCACGGCAGAGCCAGAGCTCACATGTGGAAAACCGCCAGGTGAAATGGGGACCTCTTCAATTTTATTCCCATAAAACATCAATGACCTTGTAAGGTATACATGTGTCAAATATTGTGTATGGCACACTCACACAGACAAGTGCTCACTGCTTCTATAAAAGGCAGTGAGTAAATCTATTTTCAGGAGATGTGGGATGTTTAATAAGAACATTTTCTGCTGTACTAATTTGATAGGCCCATAATCCATTTTTTTTTTTTTTTTTTTTACATTTAATCGGTGTGACTTGAAAGATGATTTGTTATTTTTTTTTTTTTTTTTTTTTGTGGGACCAGGGTTCAAACTCACAACCTTGCACTTGCCCAGCAGGCACTTGTGCCTCGGAGCTATCTCCCCAGCCCCTGATTTGTTATTTCTAAGTCTCGCAAGTGAGGCAACTATACACTGTGTTGTGGGAGGAGCATGTACACATGGGGTCGTACAGTCAAGGTCCACTTCGTGATTTATTAGGGAAGGAGACGGTGGACAACAGCTGCAGTGCTGCTATATTGCTATATTCCTAGCCGCTGCTGTTTTTGTTCATAGTGGAAATGCTTCATGGCCTGTGAAGCCTGCTGTAAATGTAGTGCATTGCAACTAGAAACGACGTCAGGAATCTCTGACAGCTCAGCAGAGACAGTCTTGGGGAAGCCTCTCTGCCTATGCTTCTCTTTCCTTGTCTGCAGAGTGGAGCAAGTCTCCCGAGCTGAGCCTGCCGCAGCCCTGGCCTTCCTCGCGTCTGTGCTCTGGTACCTGATTGGCTTCTGAGCTGATGCGGTGCACTCGGGGCTCCAGGTGCACACTGTGCCTGCCCACTGCAGTCGGAGCTTACCTGATGCTGTGTACATCAGGCTCGTGAGAAGCAGAACGAGGAGGAGGAGCAGCCTCATGGCGGGAAGCACGCCTCAGGGTGGCAGGGGAGCCCGGAGGAGTCCTGAGTGCGCTGCAGTGGTCGCAGGGAATCTGGAAGAAACTGCCAAGATCACCGTCAGAGGACAGGCACTCAGTTGGGGCCTGAAAATGCTTTGTGATAGAAAATTGGAGTATGGATCCAAGTTAGATTTTGTGGGAAAAACAAAGGGGAGGCTTTTATGGGTGACATTTTCTGTTGGCTTTTAATTTTTTCTTCTAACTCGGATTCATAATGATCCTCCTGTTTTCAGCCTCTCCAGTGCTGGGATTACAGGTGTGCAGCTCGGTGGCCAGCTCAGTGTGCCTGGGGGCAAGGCCAGTACAGCAAGTGGTGCTAGGAATCAAAGCCTGGTCCCTGAGCTTGTTTAAGCAGATTCTTAGTCCACTGAACTATCTTGCTGGCCCTTGGCTTTTTATTTTGGGTAACATTTTTTTTTTTTTTTACCAGAAGTCTATTTGTGAATTCCCATTTATTTATCTGCTTTCATTGGGTGGCCCTGCTTTTGCTTTAGAAATACAAAACAAGTGACAGAACAATTGAGTCAGACAAACACAATTCTGAGTCTTGGGCTGGCCACTCACCTAGTGAGTGATGGTGTACAAGTAAGATTTGCACAGCCGTGGCTCCTCCTGTATCCATTGGCCATGATTATTTTGCCAGCTTCCTCTTATTTTCAGTAAATCAGGGCCAAGAAGGCTTCACGGCTGACCAGCACCACCTTCTGCAGGACACCCTGCTGTGTCTAGTGCCATCACAGACGCATTCGGTGTCAACACCAACAAAGGCATGTTAGTCAAGTTGTGGGTCCATTAAACCACACAAGATGTTAGGACACTTTATCAAGGCATGAAATATCTTAGAAAAATGCTGGAATTTGAAAGTCAATAAATTCTAATTCTTCCTGTTTGAGCTCATGAAATTAAGACACTGAAAGTTTGAAAATTATGCTGTGGAAGAAAATTGGTCTTCAAAAAAACAAGGGCTAGCAACACCTGTAAATCCAGAGTGAACTTTAGTTGCTAACTATTACACCTTAGTAAGTTTGCACAATTTTACAAAGTGATACTGATCTTCCTCCTCTTACCAGTTTAGTAAGAAAATTTTCTTAAATACCTATTACACTGTGGAGCATTGAATATGGTCCTTTAGTCCATGCTAGTTCCCTATGAGACAGATGATCCCAGTCCCAGGCCCTTCCTAACATGGAAAGTGTTCCCACAACTTGTAACCCTACAGGGGACCCAAGAGGGCTTTTCTGGTTACTTCTTTCTGAGTGTAGAAAAGAATTTGTTGTGTCTTATTAAACCCTCTTGACACCAGAATACATTAAAATCAGTTTTCAAATAAAATTGAGGCATCAATAGAAGGCTTCTTTAGTGCTTAGGGGAGGCGACACCTCCTGGGGCCTTGGGGTGCAGCCACGAAGGCCCCCAGCTGCTGGTGCTCTCTCTCTCTGAGCTCCTTCGCTCGTGCTCCTACCCTTCCCAGGCTCACTAACCCCCAGGTCCTCTGCCTTTTCCTTGGAAACAACGCGGTGCTCTCAGAACATGAGCTGAACTCACTTTCCACATTTTATCTTCGTCCAGAAGTAACTTAAGGATGTAAAGTTCTCCACTCAGAGTTTCAGTCAGCACTTGAGCCTTTCACTGTATAAAAATCTACCTAGTGACCTGGAAACTCAAGGTCAAGTGTTTGCACTAAGTGTTTAATTGAGTCAGGCTTAGTTCAACACAGCAGGAGCTTCAAGGGTTTTATGTCCCCATCTCTGAAACAGTAGTTGTATAGTAATGATGAAGACAAAACTAATGTCTTCATCCCTTCAGGATGCTATAGCAAACTTGCTTAGGCTGAGTAATATATGAAGAACCAAAATCTACTTCCTACAGGTGTGGAAGCTTGGGAATGTAAGATCTAGGAGCCAAGTGATTTGGCATCTGGTGCCCACCCATTTTCATAAAGCTGGCTCCATTTGTGTCCTTACGCACCCTCTTTATAAAAGTGCTATGCCATTTGTGAGTCACTTTCTTAAACTCCCATCCTTTACTATTGCAATTAGGGTTGACATTTCCGTATACGTTTCAAGGTGGAAGCAAATATTCAGACTGAAGTGACAGCTGGTGCTGCCATGTCCACACAGGAAGTGTGCGCCTGCGCTTGTGCAGGGAAAGGGACCCCTGAGTGCCGCCCACCCCCAGATATCCCGCGGGAGGCTCACCTGTGGCCGTTCCTCCTCCAGGCACCTACCTTATGCTGTCTCTTGAGGCAGGGGTCCTGACTGCAGGCACCCATTACCACATGATCACGGGGTCATAATGGGTTTGCGTACCTGGGTGCTGCTGTAGGAGGGCTTTGTGACCCCACTGTCCCTAAAGAGACCTGAGTAGCATGAGGGGAAAGGAGACCAAGCAGAACTGGGTGGAGGCCATGGAGACACCTACTTCGAAGGATTTCACGGAAACGCTGCAAAAGCAAGAGACAGTACTTGAAGGGTGCATGATGCGGTGTTGAAGGAGAGGAACTCAGTTTAGGTGGACGGATTCGATAGAGACAAGAAGAGAGAAGATGAGGGAGGAATCGTCGCAGCCATGCCCCCAGCATAGCCAAGAGACAGCTCCAGAGCACAAGGGCAAGGGTGGCTGCTGCCCGGAGCCTGGGCAGCCCTTTCTGGGGACAGGGTGTCCCCTCCCTGCTGACACAGAAAGCCACTTTGTGCTGCTGAAATCAGAAAAATATTCCTTCCCCTCGGGATTCCTATGTAACTCCCAGGGGTGCTGTGTGGATAACAATATGTCCTGATTTCATAGGATAACAGTAGCAGACAAATAAAATTCCAATAATGATGATGAAATAAAATCAAATTACATTTGAAATCACACACTGAATAAAGATTGTGAAATCAGTAAAAAGAGTAAAAGGCAAAGGGGGCCAGTGGTAGGAGACGGGATTTGGGGGGAGCGAATCATGCAGAAGAGGGATGAGTTTTTATTTAAAGCTGATGTTTCTGCTGAGTGGAATTTAGTTGCAGCGTAGAGACTGAGCGCAGCAATCAGGGCCATCTCCGTGCTCACCGTGCTTCACGACTGGGGCGAGCATGTTAATGGTTGCTTTTGAAAATCAAGCAGCAGGAAGACCTCTGTGAACCAGATCACATCCAGCCAGAATGGACCCCTTACCTTTTTAAAAGGACGCTGGCTTTTCCCTTGAGACCAGGGTCATGTTTGGCTGGAGGCTCAGAGATGGAAAATGAAAATAGATTTGAGTTGCAAAGAATCGCAGTGTACGTGACACTGCGCAGGACAGCCTAAAGGGGAATGAGAAAGAACGCCACAAGACCTCCAGCCGTAGCACAGCCGGATTTCCAATCCTAGCGAGTGTGTGAGGAAAGCCCCTAGCATTCCTCTCAAGTCTTCCTGAATCCCAGCTCGCAAAGTGGTTGGAAGGGGCAGAGAGCGTGGGTCAGGCTCGGGGACAAGCCCTTGTGACACAGGGCAGCTGGCAGCAGCGAGGCCGGAGGATGTGCCAGGGATCGCTGTGGGGGGTAGGTAGGAACTCCAGGAAATGCGGAGAGCTGGGGACCGAGCGGCAGGGGTTCTGAGAGTCCATGGAAGATCCCTTGTGTTTGCGGGGGTGGAGAGCAGCTGCCGGGCGTGTTCTTTTGCTAACTCCACACGCAGTGACCCACTTACAAAGTAGAGGCAGGGAAGAACATGATTACTGGAAAGTTAATATCGAAAATAAAAGTATCTTGCATCAGCACGCCAGGAAGGATAAGAGGAGGGGTCACCTCTCAGGAGGCAGCCAGACTCCAACCTGCATGGGCTCGAGGCTGTAATAAGGTGAAGAACTCGGAAAGAATTTGCTTTGAGATGTTAACTTCAGGCTGCCCTCTGCACTGCCTACCTGTGCTTATTCCTGATTTCAGACATCCAGCTATTGGTGGTAGGACCAAGGGCCGTGGCTGCTGCTCACATGGTAGTAGTCTGTGGAATTCCCACACGAGTTTGGCGCACAGAACAAAACCACGGCCAGGGTCTGGTAGCTTCCCCTCAGATTTCAAAGGAAAACCCACAAAATGAGGTGGTTTACCCCTGACAGAGCAAGGACTGAAATAAGCATGGAGACAAAGCATCCTGAGTGCCCAGGTACAGAGGAAACCTGCAGGCCGTGAAAGGAGTCAGCCGCAGAGAGAGGCTTCCAGGGTTGTCAGCAGCCTCGCTGTCCTGGAGGCCCCGAGCCCTGCAGAACCCGGGTTGCCAAAATGTGTCCCAGGACCTATCCAGGAGCTCCAGGGTTTTGTGTTTCCCAGCCATAGTTCAGGTGTGCTCCGTCTCCACTCCTGGCTATACCGCACTCCTCCTCCTTCTGTTCGCATTCTGCTGCTGTATATTAGAACTGATGGTCATTTTGGATTTCTTGTTTAGGTTTTGTTTTTTTGTGCAGGATCTCACTGTGCAGCTGGGACTCATGGGGATCCTGCTGTTGTCAGCCTCCCTAGTGCTGGGATTACAGGTGTGCCCTGGACTCCATGCCTGGCTCTTTGTGCCTGGGGGCAGGGCTGGCACATCTTCCAGTGCCAGTGAATGAAAACTAACCTCTGCGCTTGCCTGGGCAAGCGCTTCATTTTTTATTTTTACAGGAACACACAGATAAGGCTGCCTTAAGTCTCAAGGAAGATGTTGTTCTTGGACGTCTTAACTGGCAGGAACTAGTAAGGTTGGATGACACTTTGAACTGAGCTAAATGGACTCTGGATAATGGAATGAGTATGAGGTATTTGGGTACCAGAGTTAGAACGCTGTTATGGTTTATATCTTGTTGTACCCCAAAAGCCTCATGCAATCATGGAGCAGGGACTTCTAGAGTTTGAGACTTGACTCATGATCAATGGAATTATGTGTTTTAATACTGATGGGATTATGAGTACTTCTGGGATTGTGGGTGTGGCCTAATGTGGATAAACTGAGGCAGGGAGCCTGAATGTAATATAAAAAAAGACACAGAGAGACAGACCCTCTCTGTTACTCTCTGCTACCCTGTCTTGTCAGTTGATTCTGTCACCATGAACTGTTGCTCTCTGGCCATGTGCACCTCTGCCTTGGAACCAGCTGAGTATAGCCTGAAACCTCCAGGACATGGGAGCTAAATAAACCTTTCCTTCCTTCAGTTTAGGTGTCAGGTATGTGTCCCAGCAATGAGAGAAGAGTAACTAAAACAAAATTTGGTACTGAGAGTGGGGTCGTTGCTGTAACTAACCTGACCATGTGGATCATGAGTTTTTGGAAATGGCTTATGGGAAGAGATAGGAAGGGTTTGGAGATTTCGTCTACTTGCAAAGAGTTCAAAAAGCTTTGACTCTTCTGTAGGGGAAATTCGGGCCAGAGATCAGACCAGAAGACAGACAGAAGGCCTAACTGTAGAGACAAGGTTGAGGAGGTTTCTGCTGGGAAAAACATCAGCATAGGTGTTGGACTTCAGGTGATATATGCTATGGCTTGGCTGAAGGTCTGTCAGAATTTTGCTCATGCCCAGAAACTTCGTCTAAGACTGGGATTAAGGGTGGTATGTTGATTAATCTTTCAAGATATATTTCAAAGCAGTGAACTACTGGGGCAGTGTCATGGTTGTTACTGGTAGCTTTTAGCCAGATTTATATCAAGAATCAAGAGCAAAGAGTCAAGCTGGAGGATTTAAAATGTGAGTTTTAGGCCAGAAAGGAAACATCAGGAAAGCATTGGATGGCAAAGATGGAGTTGAGAGGATCTAGACTTCTGGGAAGGAAACAGAATCAAAAAGATGGCCTGAGGGCAGCACAAAAGGCGACAACCCTCCATTTGTAGCCCCAGAATTGCAAAGGAGAGAGGCTTTGCCTTGAGAAGACAGCCACAGAGAACCAAGCACCAGAATGGCTGCAGCGGCCAAATCAGGTTCCAAAATGGTACCAGCATGGAAAATTTATTCCTTGGAATCAAGGTCAGAGTGTTCATCAATCCAGGCACTCAGTCCCTACAACTAAGAGAGAAGGAAGCCTGGTTACTCAGCCAGCTGGCAACCGACCTTGGCATTATCCACGTGTCATTGGCTTTAGGCTCATTCAGAATATAAGAGTTGTTAAGTTAAGAAGGCTTCCACTTGGATTTCAGAAGAAGGCCTACAAGGTTAGGCAGTGTGCCCCTGAGAGGGTAGTGTGTGTAGTAGAGAATGAGAAACCCATTCAGTGGAAACCTCAGAAAAGACAGAAATGTAGGTCGTCTAAGGAAAACTGCAAAGAGGGAGCAAATCTGGCCTAAGACAGAAGCCATGTAAACTACCACCGAGAATGCTATAGGGGTGGAGTCGTGTAAGGCCTTTGGAGCTCACAACTTAGTGTAGACTGTTTCCGATGCTCCAGTTGGTACTAAGGGATTTGATGTTCACCCTGCTGGGTTTTGGACTTGTGTTGGTCCCAGTGTTTTATATTACCCTGTTTTTTTGCAACTTTTGGAATGGTAATGTTTATCTTATGCCTTTGAATGTTGGATATGCTTAACTTTTCTATTGTGAAGGGGCTCAGAGTTGAGAGTTTGCTTGGATCTTGAAAGAGACTTGGGACTTGGACTTTTCATCAATGCTGAAATTGTTGGAACTTTGGTAACTCTTCCAGATGGACTAAAATGTCTCTTGCACAAAGGCATGTGCATAAGACTTTGGGGGCCTAGGGGCGAAATGTTATGGTTCATATCTGGTTGTCTCCCCAAACCTCATGCAATCATGGAGCAGGGACTTCTAGAGTTTGAGACTTGACTCAGGATCCACTGGGATTATATGTTTTAATACTGATGGGATTATGGGTCTGAGTAATTCTGGGATTATAGGTGTGGCATAAGGCAGAAATATTGAGACAGAGAGCCTGAATGTAGTATGAAAAAGAGAGACAGAGAGACAGACCTCTCTGTTGCTCTCTGCTACCCTGCTTAGTCCGTTCACTCTGTCACCATATTGTTACTGTTGCGCTGCCATGAACTGCTACTCTCTGGCATGTACCCCTCAGCCTTGGAGCCAGCCAAGTATGGACTGAAACCTCCAATAACTCTGAGCTACATAAACCTTTCCTTCCTTTAGTTTGGGTTTTGGGTGTTTGTCCCAGCAAAGAGAAGAGACTGACTAAGACAATCACCATGGCTTGGGTATGAGCTGTGTGGAAGGTGACTGGTACAAACAGCAGCCTCGCTCATGAGGGAGTCCTCCAGCACGGAGTGCCATGAGTGCCGATGCCAGCAGGGAGCCGAGTGGGCTGGAACTGCCTTCGGTACCACTGGACTGTCAAGGGATGGTCTTGTCCCAGGTGCCAATGTCATGCTGTGCTTCTAGGGTGCCACCAGGAAAGCTGCTTTCCTCTGTCACATACTTCTTCAGTGTCTGTACTAATTTCTGCACAGATAGCTAAGGACTGAATTGTCTGAATGTGGAGCCTAAGGCAAGTGCACCTTCTCCTTGCATAGTTTTACCTCCCACTGGGAGAGCAACAATAAATGGAGACTCACAGGGGCCACTTTCTTTACTGTACTGAATGTCATCTCTACTGCACAATCAAAGCGAGCTACTTCTGGTCCCAGAACTCAAGCCACTGAAAAATACTTCAGTTTCTGGACCTTCATGAATGAAGACAACCTGACTGGCCAGGGTGGAAGTGGATTTGAGCAGTAGAATATATTAGGGTTTGATCTGATGCGTAGATTTCAGTGACGCAACAGTACATGCCTGATCCTGAGCTTTCAGCGCATTATATTAAAATTATTGCTGTTATTATTATTTTTTTTTTTTGTCTTTTTGAGACAGGGTCTCGCTTTGCAGTTGAGGCTGGCCTTGAGCTCACTTTTGTAGCCCAGGCTGGTCTAGAACTCGCACCAATCCTCCTGCCTCAGCCTCCCGAGTGCTGGGATTACAGGCGTGAGCCACCACGCCCAGCAATTATTGCTGTTATACTAATGTTCATCTAATTTAATTTGACCTTGTGACTGGATTCCGTGGGAGATGTATCTATCTAGATCAGTGGTTCTCAACCTGTGGGTCGTCACCCCAGCAGGGATCAAACGACCAAAACACAGGGGTCACCTAAAGCCATTCTGAATCATAACTGTAGCAAAATTACAGTTTTGAAGTAGCCACCGAAATTGTTTTTTGGTTTGGGGTTACTGCAACATGAGGAACTGTATCGTGAGGTCACGGCATTAGAAAGGTTGAGAACCACTGAGCTAAATTACATTATGTTTACTCTTGCAAGGTTTCGTTTCTTGTTTTCTCCCTGAGATTTTGAGATCCACATTCTATTTGGGATCCAAGTTCCTCTTACCCAGAAGCAGAGTGTAGGCCCATGAAGGAAGAGCCACTGTGAGAAGACACAGGTGACACAGAGTCATGAGCTGGCTAGGACTGGTTTTGTGATAATGGTCAGGGTCATATATAAAAATATATTTCTAAAAATACATTGCTTTGCAAGACAACCTTCCTTCTCGCTGCCGCTGGTCTTTCACGTTTTGACAGGGGCCCCACAGCCCTGGTCCCGTGCTGTATTGTGTGCCTCCCTTAGAGACTTTCTCGCCCTCTTCATTCGCGCTTAACCTAGCATTTCCGCATAAAGAAATGTCAATGTCAGCCGTGATACTCCATGTATGACATTTGTGAATTCAGGCTCCATTCATGGGCAAGAGTGAGCAACCAGCAAAGCCCACGCTCCCTGAGACCGTCCATCCGAGGAGACAGCTGGACCTCCACCTGCAGGGGAGCGAGGCCTCAGGGAGATCAGTGGCTAGAGAGGTATGAGCAGCGTCGAGGCCTGGGGGCTGCAGTTCCTGCCTCTTCTGTCTCTGTGAAGTACTGGCTTTCGGGCTGGGACCTGCCGGGAGGCAGTGCTCAGGCTGGGTAGGGAGGAGAGGGATGGATGGGATAGGAGAAGCCATTTCTCAGGCGAGCACCAGGACTCCCCGGCAGGTTTAGGGAGGCAGAGGGCATGGTGGAGCCTATAAACCTGGCAAGCAGACCAAAGATGGTGCCCCTGCTCACCCTGCTCAGGCCTTAAGAGTGTGCCAGGAAGATTTCAGCTCCAAGTGTGAAAATGAACCCTCAGTAGCACCACACATTTAAAGGCGTGATTCTTTGATTTCAGCATTGCTTTAATTTGATAGCTCCCTTCTCAAGGACAGAATGCTGGGTGTTTGTGTGTCGTGCCACATCCTGGCCTCTCTGTCATCTGCAGCATTTGGTGAAAGGAATGCCGCAGGTGCCGATCACCTTCTGATGATGCCCGCACTTGAGCGTGCAGGAACCCCCACTTGCGTAGCAGCTGGCAATGGAATTCGTGGCTTCAGAAAAACCTAAACACAGAAAGAAAGACATGATCTCTCAACCCAGCATCAGAACAGGCAAGCCCAGGTGCTCTGACCTTCTGTGCACGCAGGCAGCCTCTACTGCGAAGGCCGGGTTAGGCTGGCAGGACCGCGTGACATAACGCTAGGGGGATTGAATCCAACCCTCAAACACCCTTCCTGCATCCTTCTCTTTAACTTTCCCTCCTTCTCTTCCCGCTAGCGCTGTGTCAAGTACTGGCCTTCAGGCTGGGGCAGGAGAGCAGAGGCAGTGCTCAGTCTGGGTTGGGGTTCAGAGTGCGGATGGGAACAGCAGAAGCCACATCCCAGGGAACCAAGCGCCAAGACTGTGACTTAGGGAGGCCAGAGGGGACAAAGATCATACACTTGTTGGGCACACAAGAGCCCAAATTTTTGACCCTGGTCACTCTGTTGAGACTGTACACATAGTTCGAGATATTCCTCAAAATGTTTGCTCTCTGTTTACGCTGTAGGTTTCTTGTGTAAGACAAACCGTGAAATCCTGAAGCACGCGGTTCTGATTCAGCTCACTCAACAGTCACCCTGGGGGCTTCCTTTTCCCTTCAAACGATTCAAGTTCAGTTTCCTGTGGTGACAGATAGCTTTCCACAGCACGTAAATCCCGTGGACTCTTTAATCTACTCTTCTGCGGATGTGCTCACAGACCACGTCCATGCCTAAGCTGCTAGCAGCGTGCTGCTGTGAGTGTCCGTGTACATGGATCTCTACTGGGCAGGGTCCCTCATGCTTTGGGAATGGCGCCTAGGAGGGAAGTAGCTGAAATGGAACTTCTAGCTTATGCCTCTTGGGGGTTATCGGTGTGGCTTCCATCTATGCTGGCGTGCATCTGCGCTGACAATCGGGAGGGCCTCTTTTTCCTATTTGTCTCTCCAGCATGTGCCATTGTTTAATTTCCGAATGACAAACAACAGAAGTTAGAGCCGGGCGTGGTGGCTCACGCCTGTAATCCCAGCACTCGGGAGGCTGAGGCAGGAGGATCGGTGCGAGTTCGAGACCTGCCTGGGCTACAAAAGTGAGCTCAAGGCCAGCCTGAGCTGCATAGCGAGACCCTGTCTCAAAAAGACAGACAACAGAAGTAGGGTCCATGTGACTAAGAGGACAGGGACCCACAGGTGGAGGAGGCCATAAATCAGGGCATGCCCCGCGCAAAGCTGTGGTGCATTTTGCACCGCAGTTGTTCACCAAAAAATAAAAGAAAAATGAAAATGAAATCAAGAGCTGGGTGAGTGCAGAGATGAGGGGCGGGGGCGGGGAGGGGGTGCAGAGGTGCTGTGTGTGAGCCCCGACTTCCCACAAGCGATGCGGGCATCACGCTATATTAATGTGTCCAAGAAAGCATTAAAGGCCTCCTTGCTCTTATGAACGATATTCAGAAAACCAGGTGTCCCAATATAGTTCCTCATTCATGACTGCAGGCCGTCGCCCCGCGCCGTCCTCCCCTCTTCTCTCTCGGTCTCCCTCACAACCACGCGGCCCTCCCCGTTTGGTGACTCCCTGCATAACAATGAAGGGCAGCTGTGACGTCAGCGTCATGGCTGCCGGTGCAGAGCTGTGTTCTCACATTCGCCATCAGCACATGCTGAAGAGCGGCAGCTCCCCAGGCGCAGGCTGCACTGGGCCCCTCAGCGGACGTCTCTGAGATCCTGGAAGACTCCCGCCTATAGACGTCTACAACATCAGTCTCTGCAGTTCTTTGCACAAAAGGAAACCTCTTTTGAGAAAAAAAAATACTGAAAAGAAAGGAAGTGAGCAGAGCATCACCCAGCACGTGCAGAGTCCACAGGCAGCAAGGCGTGAGGCGCAGAGCTCAGGGCTGCAGGATGCGCAGGAGCCCTTGGGATGCCACCCTGAGGCTTCGGGAAAAAACTCCAGAGTTTTATAGCAAAATAATGAGAACTGCAGTATTTCACACATGGTTCATTGTTATCTTCAAACTAGCTACTCAGAGTACAATACGCAGACTGGAAGATTCTTTTCGTTAAAGAACAAACACATAATAGCACAAAATTTTCTTTTCAATGAACTCAGAGGAGCTAGCAATATAAAGGAAACAATTTAGCATAAATACTAAAATGTCCTCTCTGTAGGAGCCTTCCCCACAGAGTGAAAATCTTCATATCACAGGATGCATGTGTACTAATTTTTTATAGCAGCAAGACTTACACCCATTAGATCATGGAAAACATGTATGTCCAGTAACAAAATGCGTGAGGAAAGCGTGGCAATCGCACACAGCGGTCTATTCCTCTGCCATAAAGAGACACAGAGATTCCTAAAGACCTTCCAAGGTTTTGGAAGTGGTGAGCAGCTGCGTCGTGTAATCTGTACAGCAGAACTGACCTGTAGTGGTTCAGAGAATGTGGAGGAAGCCAGGAAGAAGGAGAGAGAAAAACAGAGGAGCGTGAGAGGTAAAGATGGCAAGGAGGCAGCCCTGAACAAAAGGAGACGTGGAGTAAACAGAGGGAGAGGCGCAAAGAAGGAGATCCAGAGAGCAGAAGAGAACACACGAACCTGGGTCACGGGTGGGGGGTGGGGGAGGGGGGGCTTGGCGAGACAGACAGAGAGGAGGAGGGAGAGGGACAGAGAGAGAGACAGGGACACAGGGGCAGAGGGAGACAGGAAAGAGAGAGACAGAGAAACACAGAGAGACAGAGACACGCAGAGAGAGACAGAGAGAGGCAGAAAGAGATAGGAAAGACAGAGACAGAGAGAGAGACAGACACAGAGATGGAGACACGCAGAGAGAGAGAAACAGATGGAGGCAGAGGGAGACAGGAAAGAGAGAGACAGAGAAAGACACATGGAGAGACGGAGACACTCAGAGAGAGACAGAGACAGAGAGAGGCAGAAAGAGATAGGAAAGACAGAGACAGAGAGACAGAGACAGACAGACAAAGAAAGAGAGACAGAGGCAGAAAGAGATAGGAAAGAGAGAGACAGAGAAACAGAGAGCCAGACAGATTGACAGAGACACAAACAGAGATACGCAGAGAGAGAGAGAGACAGAGACAGAGACAGAGAGAGAGAGAGAGCGAAGAGAGAGCTGGCCTGGCCCTGGCCTGTGTCTTATTCCTCTGCCTCCTTCCTTACCTGGCTTGCCTACTAGGAACACAAGGATGATGGAGAAGAGGAAGTGAAGGATCCTCATGGCTGCTGGCTGCTGGCTGCTGGCTGCTGGCTGCTGGCTGCTGGACTTGTGGAGCAGAGACTGGAGAGGGAGTTCAATGTGCCGCCTTATAAAGGTCCAGGCTGTTGAAGTGGATTTCTGTACCGGAGGCCAACCTCATAGGGTGTGCCTGGGAAAATCCCCTGGAGAACAAGGAACTTCCAGTCACCAGTATGCAAATTCTCCCAATCTAGAATTAGGAACACCTCCTTCCCTGCAGCATGAGGATTTGGAGGGCATGGGGTGCGATGGGTGCTCGCTCAGGGGGGACAGACTTAGGCTGGGTCATCTGGAGCTCACTTGGTGTTCCGCAGAGCTCCAGCCCTGCCATTGGCTGCTGTTTCTGAGCCTTGGGGACAGTTTCAAACTTATCCTCCCATCTCTCTGTGTCATTAGAGTCTGGGATGAGGCATGACAGGCCCAGGCCTATGGTCTGCATTCCATGACCTGCCTGCTCCTGGCTCTGAGGGCAACACGAGGGGGGACAGGGCCCATCTCCCAGGTACCACAAGATGGTAAAATCCGTAGACCTGTTCCACAATTACCAGTTCACTCAGTGGGAGAGTCACTGAGGCTGCTTCCTGTCCTACAGAGACGCGCTGGAAGGCAGCCGCTGAGCAGGCCCGGTCTCCTGCGGCTCACGTAGGGCAGCACGAGTGGCTCGTTGTGTTGGTCTGGCCATGATGAGCTCCTGGAATCTCCCCAAATTCCTAGACCAAGTTTTTGAGATTCTATTGATGAGAATCCTGGCTGTCCTTTAGGTGCTAGTGTCCAAGGCTAAATGGAGTTCCCTGCCTTTGTGCACAAAACAGGGGCTTCTGGTGGTGCCGTTTCTGACGGTGTCCTGGAGCTCAGGGCTGCTCCAGTGCCCCAGGGCTCCTCAGAAGGCCCCTGCTTCTTTGGCACATGGGAACACAAAGCCATGGCTGCCATGGCCACGGGTGGGGCTGGTGCAGGGGCTCAGAGGTGCAGCTCTGCTGACCGAAGCTGAGGGCTGTGATGCTTGCTCCCATGAATGAAGGTTGGAGAGCAAGGCCCGAGGCAGAAATCTATAAGGGATCCTCAGGTTCCGTTAGGACCCCAGGGGAGGCCCATGCAAGTTCCCGGGGGGGCTCTTCATTTCCGCTGCCAGGCATTGGGGGCTCATGGTTTTCTGCTAGTCAGAGACTTGCTTAAATGAATTCATATGTGTCTTTATGACATTCAGTGTAATATTTTTGTACACATACACATTGCCAAGTGATCGAGTCTGTTTCATCTTGCATTCATTTGGGAGTATCCCAGCTCCTGTCTCTTAGCTATTTTCAGGTGAATTACCTTTAATGTAGTGCAGTTAGTGATCGTTAGCCGTAGAGAGTCATGGAAGTCCAGGACCTAGTCCCGTCTCCATTTCCTAGTTGCTTGGCCATGGCCCCTCTCCCCCCTCTGCTCCTCCCCATCTCCAGTCACAGGTGTTTCCAGTTCATGCTGTGTCATTGCCACTGGGGATGACATTGTGAGTCAAAGCAGAAGTGTCTTGTGGAGTGAGAAAGAGCAGGAAATAGTTAGGGTGCTGTCAGAAGAAATGGAGCAAACTGCATGACTTCAGAGCTACAGTCAACAGGGCACGCACCTCCCAGGGACTCTATTGGCCTGTTCCTGAGGAGGCCTGAGCTGACAAAGCTATACACTCATTGTTGACTTCAATAGCATTCATTCCAGGCTGAGAAAATGTTGAGAAAAAACATCCTGCGTATGCCATGTTTGTTTGTATGTATACATGTATGTAAGTATGCATGTATGTATTTATTTTGTTGCATGTGAGACTCAACTCAGGACCTTGCACTTTCCAGGCAAGCACTTTTTCTACTGAACTATGTCCCTGGCTTTTGCTATGTTATTTTGAAGTGAGCAAACATCATGTGTTTCTGAGTTTTCTATCACTGTGACAAAATGCCAGAGAATCAACTAAAGGGTGAAAAGTGAAAAGGTTTACTGGCTCACGGCTTCAGAGCTGTCTGACCTTTTCTCATGGCCTTGAATGCGCTTACGCCAACAGCATTTTGGCTCGTGTTGTTTCAGTCCTGCGTCACGCTCAGGGCATTTGCAATATGTTAGAGCAAGTGACGGCTCAGATTGCAACGTCCCACGGAATTTTCTCCACTTTAGAGGTCATGGTAGGTGCTAGGGTGAGGTTGAGAAATAGGTGATTGTCACAGGGTCCCCTCCAGTGGCTGAGCTCCCTGGTGACAGAACTTCCCCACGTGGGCCCCCACTCTGGACTAGCACATCAGCCTCAGCAGCAACCTCAGGTAGAGATGGCAATTGACCTTTGCCCCTGGCCTTCATGCGCTCCAGGATCCAGGACACAGCCCATCATGACCTTCCGCTCTAATTGTCACAGTGACTATTTCTTAAGAATAAGATAAAATTGCTATGCAAATCAGTAAAATTTATAAAGGTAAAAGGAATGATCGATAGTATCACTTAGTGTACTGCTGTCAATATTATCTTTTCCCCTGTGTCCCGCTGGAGGCTTCCTAATTGTCGTCCCCACGCCCAGAGGCCCATGTTACATCTCCAGTTACACACTGAGATACGGTGAGGTGTCTCTGTGCATCACAGCAAGCCATCTAGGTCAGCAATCTCGGGTCCCTGCAGGGGTCAGAGCTTTATTTGATTTTAAATGTTGAATTACGTTCTCAGCGCTCTTGCCTTTGACACTAACAGTTGCTCGTCACTTTTAATGACGCATGGGCTTGCGCATGCGCATTAGGACAAAAGTGATATGCTGACACGCACAGCTGGGAGTTTCTTCTCCGTGCGTACTGTGGCCCCAGAAAAGAGGCGCTGGTGCTTTTGCTTGTGTGGTTCTAGTCCTGTCTCGTTCTGAATGCATTTGCAATGTGTTAGAGTTATAGTTTGGATCTAAATGTCCCACAGAACGTTCACACCTTCGGAGGTCATGGAAGGAGGTCTCATGAGATTGTTACCACCAGTGCAGAAGATCGGGCCTCTTTGGAGACGTTGGGTCACCGATATCTTGCCCTAGAACTGTGGGTATCTATCATCTACGTGTATTCTCTTCCCCCTCTTGCTATGTGCATCGAGGTGGAAACATTTGCCTACCACGCCTTTCCACGATCCACTCCTCTCTGAGAGGCAACCCATCATGGACCAAATTTTCTGAAACGAGAGCCAAAGTAAACCTTTCTTCCTATCAGGTGTCAAGTGTTACAGTGACTGGAAAGCAGACTAATGCTGAACACTACTTGAGAGTGGCGTCATTGGTATCACTGACCTTACCGGTCTGCAAGGTCAGGGGTAAGTGTGAATTTGTTCTGTGGGTCAAGACTGAATAGGTTTGGAGATGTCCCCTGAAGAAGCCTCTAGTGCTCTATGCAGAGCTTGACTGTCACTTCTGGTCAGAGTGTAGAGGGCCAGAGATGCGGTAAGAGTGATAGTACGAAAGCCATGCTCATAAGGTTTCAGACAGGAATGGGGGCTCTCCTGGACACTGGAATACATCCTGTATATTTTCTTTCTGAGAAAGGATCTGTCTACAATTTGTCCATGAGCTAAGATTTTGTATGAGGTTGAGTTGAAAGGTAGCAGAACAATGGATCTGGCAGAAGAAACCTCAGGGCCTCTCAGCCTGAGGCTTGGGTTCTGCTGGCTATTTCACCCAGATCTATGGTCAGCATCAGGAGGAAAAGACTGAAGGGAAATGACTGGAAGACTGAAGTTGCATAAGAAAGGGAGCACCCACAGGTGGGGCAGCGAAGAGCTCGGATGATGAAAAGACAAACATCCAAGCAGAAGCCGAAGGGTTCACATCGGACAGTAGAAGTCACTGCTTCAAGTTGTCTCAGGGACTGAGGAAGCTGCCACCACTCACAAGCTAAAAAGGCAAAATGACTTTCAAAGACTGCTTCGAGAGCACACTTCCAGGATGCCCTGTTCTTTCAGGGTTTTCTCCCTAGGAACAAATATCTCTGAGGTCAGCCATCAGTTCCCAGTGGCATCTGAAAATGTGGCCAGCTTCTTGGCAGAGGAACATGTAGCCTCTGCAGGAAATCTTTGACATGTTGAATGGCACAGGGGTGGACCCTGGATCAAGACTGCAGAGCAAGCTCTGGGAAACCAGACAGGAAACCAAGGACTCAGGTGCCTGGAAGCCCCTGGCAGATGGAGATGCCAGGGATGTGAAGCCTCTCTCCCCTGAGGAAACCTGCTGGGAAAGAGTGCAGCCAGCCCCTGAGAGC
The DNA here is from genome assembly GCA_004027025.1 of Myocastor coypus. Taxonomy (NCBI): domain Eukaryota; kingdom Metazoa; phylum Chordata; class Mammalia; order Rodentia; family Myocastoridae; genus Myocastor; species Myocastor coypus. The sequence goes on from PVJA010021652.1 coordinate 23,600, forward strand.
AGCCACCAAGGCTGCAGCTGGCAAGGGCACAGGGAAGGGCCACAGTGCCCTCTAGAGCACAAACCTTTATTTATTTATTTATTTATTTATTTATTTATTTATTTATTTATTTATTCACAGTTTTGAAAATCATTTATCGTGCAAGTAAAATACACAGCATTTGTTTCAACAACATGGAATTAGAACCTGCACTCCCCAGAGCCTCTTGATACAGGTCTGGAAACTGACAGTATAAAGTCACAGGCTTTCGACACCCAAGAAGGCAAAAAGAATGATAACAGAAGATTTCAGAAAATTAAAGGCATAAATGGCAACTGTCCCAACAGACTGGAGGATTAGAAATCTCTATTCTGGGTATGGGCTGTCATTAAAAACTCCACTACAAGTGGTGCACGCAGCAGACAAGCCCCCGGCTCCAGGTCCTTCTGAACTGACTGTGACTCCCTCACACTGGAAGCCAAGGGAAGGAAACAACACTCCCTGCAGAAGGAGACCAAGAGGGGCTGGGGCTCTGGAACAGGGAAGAAAGATTTAAAGCTGAGGCAGCTTACAGAGCTTTACTGAGGACTGAGGAATCCTGCTGTCACTTCCAGGGGCAGATTGCTTTCCAGGTCTACTGAAGAGAGTTTTTATGCTTTATTTTTTTATTTTAAAGAGAGAAAAAAAATCCAATAAAACAATGCAGACTTTAAAAACAAAATGATATGAAGTTAACAATGATTATTATGTTGCATTTTATTATTTTCAAAGTAGTTGCTTACAACATTACAAGATATAGACATGCAAGATTACATTCTCCTCCTCCTCCTCCTCCTCCTCCTCCTCCTCCTCCTCCTCCTCATCTGACTGCATCTTCCTCAGCAGCTACTACATGCTGTCTACCAACACGCAGCCAGGGACTGAGCCACATTTCAGTGTGAAGATGACCGATGATGCAATTTCAAAGCCCAGAGTGAGATCGCGAGCTGTGCAGATATTCTCAAAGTTGCATTGGGGGCCTGGCGGGATGGCTCAGTGGTCTAAAGCACCTGCTTGGGGAAGCTTGGGCGGCTTCAGGGACTGTGGTTCGATCCCCAGCATCACATGCTGCGCCAGTCCTGCCCTCGGGGTGGGTTGAGCTGGCCATAAAAATGAGTGAATAAACAAGCAAAGATTCTGAAACAAACAAACAAAAAATAATAATAATAAAAAATTCTAAAATAAATAAATCTTAAAAAAAAAAAAGTTGCATCGTGACTTGGCTTGGACGGCCTTTTTAATTCACAACCTTTGCCTCAAAGATGAGCGGTTCATCCTCTGGACCAGCCGCTGCACTGACTGTGCTTCGTGACAGCTGGGGCTCCCTCTCACCTTTATGAGCCTTAAAGTGGTCATCTCTGTCAGCCTTTAGTTCAGAACTGAAAAGGTGATCCTGAGGCCCCAGGGGTCTTGTGGCCACATCCTTTGAGACTGGTGCACACTTAGGTGGGAGAGAACGTGAGCGGAAGTGGGTGGGTGCTGCTCCAGAGAACGGAGGCATAGCACAGAGTCACGGCGGGGAACAGTGTGCACCTCTCAAAGCCTGAAGGCATTTGGAGGAATGAGGGAGGCAGGAGACTTCAGGGTTTGGATGTCTTTATTTATTTGTTCATTCACGTACCAGGGATCTGGGGTTTGGATTTCGGATGTTTGCTCTATGAGTTCCACGTGTTCGGAAGGTGTTGGGACCATCGGGGCAGTGCACATCCCACTGGATTCGTCCCTGGGTGAGTGCCCGCAGTGAGCTCCTGGGAAGTGGGGGACCTCGCAGGAGCTCTGGGGTGGGGGGTGGCGTGGTGCGAGCCGGAAGTGTGCGTTCTGGTCCCAGGCTCGGTCTCTATGTTTCACTTCCTAGGTGCCACGGGACACGTGGCTTTGTGTGCCTCGCTCCTCCACCGCATGACTAATATCACGGAGCCAGCCAGGTGCGGACTGAGGCCCTGGACACACGACCCAAAGGAAACACGTTTTTCTTTTTTCTTATCTTTGAAAAATAAAATCAAGAAGAGAATAAAAGAATAGTAAAAATAATATTAGAAACGATACGGCATTTCACTAAACAGAATGCAAGGACTCCAGCAGTGGTCGCTCGCATCGCCGTCTTTAGATGAGCTGCTCAGAGAGCCAGACCTAAGCATGCCAACAGTTGGAACGTTCATTATTTATCACAGCCAAAGGATACGATACTGCTGCCACATGCGTCCAAGAAAGGAGTAGTTCCTCCCTCAGACAGTTTACCCTCTCCCTAGAAAATAAGAATGAATGAAACAGTTAGAGTAACTACTCTACATACGGTGGTAAATTTTGTCTCTACTCCACTCAGGTATTTACTTGCAGGCAGCTGAAAACAACCCTTCTATTTTATTTACTTACTTACTTACTTGTTTACTTATTGGCTGCCTCAGGCTGCCTGAAGAGTGGGTCTGGGGATCGAACCGCTGTCCCCTGTCCCTGACTGGGACTGCCCGCGCAGGTGCTTAAAACCCTGAGCTAACTCAAACGGCTCTCCAACTTTCTATTTAAAAAAAAAGTACTTCATTAGTGAAAAATACATTATTAAAGGTAGGATCTGCCAATCAGGGACAAAAGTGCATGGAGTGGGTTAGAGTAGTGAGGATTTCTCATTTTGATATTTTATTGATCATGAGATATTGTTCCAGAAGTTAACATTTGAAAAAAAAAAAAAAAAAAGCATAACACTGCACTCCCATCTATCTTTGGTACAACATCATCTTTTGGTAACTTAACTTGAACCTGTGGCCAGGCCCTCCCATCAGATGCATTTATGAAGAGGACATGTTTTTATTGTAAGAGGGCCTATTTCTTTTTTCCATCTTTCATGCTCAAGAAAGACATTGCTATGTATCAGAGTTGCATTTCTTCAGAGGTAGATTAAATGAAGAGATAATGAAAAGAGACCACTGTGACACCCCGGGAAGGGCCTTCGGGGGCTGTTGTTTACCCATTTTATGTCAGAGCTGCACACTCAGTCGGGATCTTCTCCTACCTACTTCAGTAAGCCATTTTAAGAACTAATCAATCCTAAGCCTCTTAGAAAGGAATGCTGTTAGTCATCAGCTCTTACCTTTCTTGTGTTTATTGTCAGTCCTCATTCATTGTTTCTTAATGACTGAGGTTCTTAAAATTACTATGATAGTGAAGCACTGTCATTGAGAATGTCACTGGTAAAGAGTATGGATTTCATCTCCGTTCCTGTTCCAGCCTCAGGCAGTGGTCGCCAGCACGTCTCTGAGTGTTGCTCTTCCTCGGTCTGCACGCCGGGGCACTGGCAGTGTTCATGTCAGAGCACGCGGCCTTCGGCTGGAAATAGCTCCCGAGAGACTCAGTCTCTGAACGTGAGGCCTTCGCAGCATGTCGGGCTGATGCTGCACCATACACGTCTGAGGATGAACTGGCTGGCGGGTCAACAGCTGGATGTTCCATGAGGAGCTGACACCTGGTAGGAGTTGGGGCGTTGGCATCGTTGCCTGGAAAGTTCCTCGTGTTCTTGTCCTTGACTCCTGTCTTGCTGGCCTTCCTAGCTCTGATGAGGTGGGCAATAATACTCTGCCATGTCTTTTAGAAAGGCCATTCCTTTCTTGGAAGTGACAATTATGGACTGAATCCTCAGAAACAGAAGACAAAATGAGTCGGTTACTTTAAGTTGTAGGAGTCCTGCATGTTGTCTCAGTGACAAGCAAGTCCGCTAAGGCTGGCAACTGGTACCAGGATGGGACTGTTGGTGTGACTGGCAGCACCCGATCACATGGTTCCTACACCTATGGACCTAGGCATTGATTTAGATAAGCTTAGACATGCCAGCTAGCGAAGCCATAAAATGCCATATGCAGAGTTTCAAGGGCACTTCTGGTCAGAATGCCGCCAAAGGTAAAGGCAGGCCCAGGAAGTTTCAGCTAGGAATGGGGCCTTATGGGAAACCAGACTACACGACATGTGAGTTTTATTCTGGAAAAGAATGTGTCTATATTCTGTTCATGTCCTAAAATTCCGTACTGAATTTAAAGATAGGAAACTAGTTGATCTGGAGGCAGATAGTTCAAGGAATCCCAATGTCTAAACTGTGGCATGGATTCTGTGGACTACTTTCATCCAAGTCTATTATAAAAGTCAGGAGAAACCAGCAGAAAAGATTTCATTTTCATTACATAGGAATTTTGTTCAAAGATGTCAATAAGAGAGCTTTGTTAGTGAAAGGTTCACTTTATAAAAGAAACAAAGTACTTCACAATGGGCAGTTCTTAAGGTGGCTGAAAACATCTGAGGAACTGGTCAGACTTCCTACTTCCCACTTGCAGGTGGGGAGAGGCATAAGATGTTTTGGAGACAAGGCTTTAAGAAGATTGTCCCAGCATGCTCTACTCCAGTGTGGCCGCCTCAGGGTTGCCTGCTGAGGTGTATCCCTGAGTGAAGCCAGGCAGCTCACAGGGTCAGCTGCTGCTATGGTCACAGGGGACAGGGTTGCACTTCAGCTGACAGTACTGTATGATTCATGACAGAAGACTGAGGGTGAAGCTGAGGAAAACAAAGAAGAGGCTATTCTGTTTTGCACAATTAGCAAGCTGGCGTGCAATGCCTGGTAGCAGGCTTCCAGGACAGAGCAATCCTGTTAGTTTCCTCAGAACTGCACTAAGGCCTTTGTTTTGGTCCACTACTTTGCGATCTACCACTTCTCCCTTATTGCCTTGGGACATGTGCAGGGTGTATTGTACGTTGGATGTATTGCACCTTCCTTATAGACATTCCCTGTGGCTTACGTCTGAGTTTGCCTTCAACTTCAAGGAAGATGTAATGCTCATATTTTAAACAGTGCTGGATGGGCCGGCGAGATGGTTCAGCAGTCTAAAGCACCTGCTTAGGAAAGCTTAAGCAACTGCAGGGATTGTAGTTTGATCCCCGGCACCAGATGCTGCACCAGCCCCAGTCCCAGGTCAGGCTGAGCCAGCCAGCATCGTCATCGTCATCGTCGTCGTCACCGTCATCGTCATCGTCGTCGTCACCGTCACCGTCACCGTCACCGTCATCATCATCGGCATCATCATCATCACACAGGGCTGGAGCTCTTAAGGTTGTAAGCCTCATAGATTTAATACACTTTCCATAATGATATGGACAAGAAAATTTGGAGGCAAGGGTGAAAAGTTATTGTTTGGGTAAAAAATACCCTCCAGAATTCTCCCATGATGGCAAGGTGTCGCCACAGCTTTGGGACCCTGGAGCTGCACAGTAGTCAGATGCCTCACCTACTGGTGAGTGCATTGGGTGGATATGCTGAGGTCGGGTGACTGGGAGGGTGACCAGGAGGAGCACGTTGTCATCCCAGGCTTCATTCACCTCATGGTCTGCTGTTCAAGTGCCATAACTAAGAGCCATTCTCTGCCACCCATTACCAACTTGGTGCCAACCAACTATGGATGGAATGTTCAGAGACTCCAAGTACAACAGATTCCTCTCTCTCTTTCAGTTGCCAGGGTGGAGGATTTTGTCACAGCACCAGGAGATCTGGACCCTGCTAAAATATCTGACCAAGAAAGAGGAATATGTGCTAGGGAATGCTTTATCATCCTCCTAGAGAGCAAGAACAAGGGACGAATCTGTTTAGTGTACTAAACTTCATCAATCTAAAAAACCAATTACCTCTGGGCTCTGGAAAATGAACCATCTATTCTGAACTGAAAATACTTCATTACCTAAGATACCTGATTAAAGATAAGCCCAGACCTGCTATAATTGATGCAAAGTAAGTTGACTTGAGTCAGGAAATTTCAGGGTTAAATCGAGTCCTGATTTGAAATTATGAAATATTCTTGATCACGTTTTGGCAATGGGTTTCAATTCATATAAAAGCATCACACTGAGTCATTAAGGATTTGATGATATAATTTGTGGACACTCCTTCTTGAATCTGCTCTATGAAGATCAAAATATTTTAACTCTAATGAGGTCTCACTTCCTTTTTTCGTTTTGAATCCTTATGAAATTGAAGACACTACTGTGCATCAGAATTAATTGGCCAAGAGGTAGTTTCTGTGACATTCACTGAAGGGACATATTTAGAAGTCTAGCTCCATGGAGAGGTGAGACACGCCGTGAGGGAGCAAAGGCAAAATGCCTTGGCACGCAGGTCAGTATCCGGCTTCTTCGTCCCTTTGGTGAGCCTTTTCCCTTTGAGTGAGGCTCCCAGTTTCCTTCGTGCCATGCCTTGTTGTTGCCTTCAGTCCACGCCTTCAGCGGCCACGTGTTCTTCCACATCACCAGCTCACACCCGACCATGTCTACGTTTAAGGAAAACTTAGTAGTGCAACTCAGCCTTGGTGTACAGTTTGTAATGTTTTGTGAAGTCAGGCTTTCCTTGATGGCGCCTGAAGGAAGGAATGGCATGAAGGCCACACCCACTGAGAGCTTCCGCCCACGTAGAGAAGAGCACCTCTGTCCAGAGGTGAACAAGGTGGCAATGAGAAAGCAGCACCAACTGAAGAGAGATGGGCAGCTGGGAAACGGAGGCTGGCGAGGCGGCTTCCTCTGACTTTTGGTGTAGGGAGATGGGACCTGGAGAGGAGGCAGAATGGACCTGGTAGCGAAGGGCACGCAGAGGGGCTGGAGCAGAAGGACACAACTCTTGTACTAGGAGAGTGCTAGGACTGTCCACATAGAATCCGGGGCCCAGAGGGGACAGAGGCTTGCAAACCTGGAAGGCCCAGGAGAGCCCAGTTGCGGCGGCCCTTCCTGGTCACCTTTTCTTTCCTTGCTGAGACAAAATACTTAACATTGAAAATTAAAGGAGGAAAGATTTATTTAGTTGACAGTTTGTAGAGATTTTAGGCTATGATCAGCTGACTTCGAGGAGGCGTGGCTTGGTAGAGGGCCAACAGTTCCTGGAGGCAGAAGCAACAAGAGCAGAAAGGAGGTGGTAAGGCTCCTTCCCTCCCTTTTATTGTACTCAGGCCACCAGCCCTAGGGCAGGTGTAGCTCTGACACTGTCAGTCCCGGCACTAGATAATGAATCAGTCATGAACTTGAGACTCGGCCACCCCGGAGAAGCCCAGCACTACATGGCCACATGAAACTTTAGGGGAACATCTGGACACAGGTCATAATCATGGCTAAACTTATTTACATCTGGAAAGGAAACCGACTATGGACTTAGATTTCTTCAATAGTGTCCTTAGTACCTGGGGTCTGGTTGTTTCTTTCCTTCCTCAGCTTCTCCTCCCCTCTCTCTTTATCTCTCTTCCTGCTGGGCTTCTAAGTGTTGACACACTACAAGCTACCTATGTCCCCCCAAACCTCAGTGTACTTCCGTTAACACAGACCCATAAACAAGCATGACAAAATGAGGCTCTTCCAATATAATGTAGCATGGATTACGATCTCAGGATCTTGGGGAAACTTTTAGGGCCTGATTCTGTAGGGCAGACTCAGTTGGCTTTGATCACCTGGCCCGAGCTCATCTCTGTCTATCCAGCTGCACAGTAGCCTATACAGATATTCTGTTTGGCTAGTCTGCTTCAAGGGGCAGAGGAACCCTGTCAAGGTCATGCTAACTCTTGCCCGCTTGCCTTAGACACTGACTCCACATCCCCCACACCTGCCTGCTCTGTGATAAATGGCTTCCAACTAAGCCTGCCCCAGACACATCTGCCTGACAACATATGACTAAATATATGTAGTCTGTTAGAGGCTAACCCATCATCAACTGTACTTCCTGCTAACATAAAAGTATATAAGTTGCTGTTTTGCTTTAAGCCAGTGCTGATGTTTTTGAGCACACTCCCACCTCATCCTGCTATGTTAATGAAAGCTACCTCCTAAACTCCCTGGTGCAGGTTCTGAAACTTCCTCTCTAGTTTTCCAGATTCTTTCCTCCATTTCTATCTCATCCATCATGCTCTTTTCAAAAAAAAACACTTTTGTTCAGCTTTCATGATGCCAAGGGTGAAATAAAGCTGAGACACGCAATTTGAAAAGCTGCTGTTGAAGCGTGGCAAGGGTCACATGCAGTGGCTGTGTCCACAAGAGCCACCCTCTGTGAAGACAAAGAGAAGAGCACTCCCTAGTGTCGGAGGGGCCTGAGTGTCCCGTGAGATCCTCCAGGGTAGCCAGTGGAGTCCCCATTGCAGGATTTATCAAATGATCTTCATCATTCTATATACACATGTGAAAGTGCTATAAACGTGAAAACATCCTAAAGAAATAATAAAGAAAAGTGTCACCCCGGCTTTTGTCACAGTATGCCATCTTAGCCAGAAGGACAAGGAGCGCAGTATGTGCACTTGCGAGCGTGAAGCTGAAGGTTCAGCAAAGACCCGGCAGGGCTGGAGAAGCCAGGGCCGTGCATCAGGTCAGCAGAGCTGCACGGGTGAGGAAAGCCAGCCCAAGAGAGAAGCTGCGAGGAATACGAGAACCAGCGGCACCGTGAGGAAGGGCAGCGCGAGCGCGTCAGAGCCCGCATCTTGCCATAGACTGCCCAAATGCTAGACGTGGATTTAGGGTTGTCCCTGATGCATTCTGTGCTTCCTTTGGCCCCATTCTTTTCTGTTCCTTTTGTGTACTTTTTAGAATAAAAATGTTAATATAGAGTCATTGGGTTTTTTGTTTGGTTGGTTCTTTGTTTGTTTTTTGCACAGAGGTTCACAACTGAGAGTTCACCTTAGCGATCAGAGGTGCCTTTGGATATGAGCTTTTATGGTGAAGCTGTTAGGATTTTGGCAACACATAAGAGATGGACTGAGAGCCTTTCGTATGAAGGGTTACACATGAATCTTGGGTGGCAGAGGAAGGATGTCTCCCCAAGCCTCGCATGCTCTTAGGAGGGGCTTTTTGGATGTGGTTACAAATACAGATTAAGGTTGTGATATTGAGGTTAAGAGTGTGCACACCTGATGCTCGTAGTTCCTTAGCTGTTGCGGCAGCAAGCGAGAGCTCATAGCCAGGATGGACTATGCAGGAACAGAAAGGCAGACTGCTGCTGCTTGCTGCGCACTGTCCTCTGCCTGCCTCGCCATGGACTGCTTCTCCTCTGTGGTGTGCAGCTGCAGTGCCGCCTTACCTAAGAACCAGCCAACTGCACATGTAAGCCTCTACAATCTGAGCTGAAGTAAACTTCTCCTCCTCTCACTTTGGGGGTCGGGTATTTTGCCTTAATATTACTAAAAGCAAGTGAGACACCCACCATTAGCTCAGTGCATTATGATAGAAGCTTAAGGAAAATTTAGTGCAGCTCCGGCTTGCTACTCAGTTTACAGTAATTGTTGGCGAGTGCGCCAAGGAGCAAGACAAGCCCTGTGCTCACGGAGAGCTTCCACTGGAGCGGAGAACTGCCACTCGCCCACAGGAGAGCAACGTGTCACTGAGTAAGGAGCAGTGACTGAAGGGAAAGGAGGCCGTGAAGCAGAGGGTGGGGAGGTCGCGTCCTGGCTCTGGGAGGAGGGGGCACCGAAGTTGGGACCCGAGGGAGGAGACAAGAGATGGGGTATTCCTGCTGGGTAAGGACATGCGAGGGAGAGGGAGCAGAAGGAGGACGAGCAGCTCAGTAGGAAAGCAGCCGCACTCCATGCTGAAGACCAGGTAACAACGGAGGCGGATGCTCACACACCTGGGGAGCACTCAGTGGCCAGTGGCTGTGTCCCTGGCTTGCGCACAGACTAGAGCTGACTCCCAGCCATCTGATGCAAGACCGCCACAATTACTGACAGGCAAGAAGTTTTGTCGGCAAAGGGGGTTTAACTGGCGTTCACTTTACAGGCTGTCTCCAAAGGAGAGGACGCTCATCCCACACCATCACCGCGGGCTTCTGGCTCCCGCGCCCTCGCCGGCAGCACGTGGTCAGGGGCAAGCCGCAGGTGCTGAGCAGTGCCTGGTATTTACCACACTTAAATGTGCACGAGCCTCCGTTTTTGTAGCACATGAAAGGGTCATTTATGGCGTGAATAGAATCTGGAAGAAAATACATGCAACTCAGTTTTATACATGAAAGCCAGTCTTGGAAAAGGCACCATGCCCTCCTCTGTGGGTTGGGCTTTGCCCTGCCAGGACAATGCGGCGTGCCTCCAGCGGCACCGGTGGACGAGGCCCGACCCTGCCGCTTTGCACAAGACTGCTTCTTAGAACTGGATGTGGAGAGCCCAGAATTCAGCCGGGCGGGAGCCCTCGGGGCGATCTGGCTCGGCTTGCTCATGGGTCAGGGGCTCCCCTGCTGGATGTGTAGACCAGTGGTTTCAACATCAAAGTGGTCAGCAGTGGCCTATTTTAACTCTTGGTTTTTCTGCCTATTTGGTTCATTAGTCATTTGGCCTGAGTTAGGGTCAGAAAGAGCGCAGCTCGAAATACTGAAGTTGTTGAGTGAGAAGTTGGTGGCCACAGTTGAAAGTATTCATTTATTGGCCGGGCGTGGTGGCTCACGCCTGTAATCCCAGCACTCGGGAGGCTGAGGCAGGAGGATTGGTGAGAGTTCGAGACCAGCCTGGGCTACAAAAGTGAGCTCAAGGCCAGCCTCAACTGCATAGCGAGAACCTGTCTCAAAAAGACAAACAAAAAAGAAAGAAAGAATGAAAGGAAGAAAGTATTCATTTATTTAAAATAAACCCTTAATAATGCTATTTCTCCCAGGAAAGTGTGGCTTGGTGGCCCTGCTCCTTTCTCTCCTCCCTCTCTCCCCGTCCTCCTCCCTTCCTCATGCGGCTCTAAGTGTTGGCATTGTGCCGAGCTTCTGGGGTCTCCGAGAGCCTCCTAGCCGCGAAGGCCCCCAAAAGCTGACAACAGGAGTCTTCTCTGAGGCAACCCCATCGGTGGTCTCGGCGGGCAGCCTCCCCGCTCCTCCTGCCTCTTTCTAGCCCACCTTTCCACCCTTTCTCTCCGGTTCCTTCCACTTCCTGTGTGTCTATCCTTTCAGTCTAGTTCCATAATGCCAAGGATTAAATGACGCTCCAACATGCAGTACAGAAAGCTGCCCCTCGAGGGAGCCTGCAGCAAGGGTGTCCTTGGGCCAGCTCCCCAAAGCTCAGGAGCAGCGTGTGGGCCGGGCCTGGTTATGCTCAGGGATCCCCTAAGGTACAGAATGCTTAGCCTTTTGGACATGTATAAGGTCGTATGCTGTACTTCTTTGTCAAGGTAAAAATAAAATGTCCGCATATAACCAAAAATATGACAAAAAGAAAGAAAGGACGTCATCATGATTTTTGGCTGGTGGACAGTTTTAGCAAGGCGACAAGGAGCAAGCAGAAGACCAGCCACATGGCCGAGGAGCGCTCAGAGCTGCGGGAAGCTGTGTGTGGTTCCATGGGGTGCATTAGATTTGGGCTAAAATGTGCTCAGGGGACAGAAGCATACAGAGAGAAGTGAGAGCAGGACTGACAGCGTGGGGGAGGGCAGGGTGGGGAGGAGGGAGAGCGGGGCAGGGGGGGACACATGGGGCAGAGAGAGGTGGAGAGGAGGAGAGGGGAGGAGAGGGGAGGGCAAGGAAGGGGTGGGCAGAGA
>PVJA010021653.1:0-35275 GCA_004027025.1 Myocastor coypus
TAATTCTTTTTTCTGCTTTCTCTTCCCTCTACCTTTTGGTCCTCTTTTGCAAAAATCTATCTCTTTGTTTCCTTTGAAGCTTTTATTTTGGCTCCTTAATGTGTTTATACTTTAGGTTCACAGACAAGGGAAATGCAGCAATCTTTACACCTGTGCATTGGCCTTGTATGTCTCCACTGTATGGTCTCCAGATCCCGCCACTTTCCTAGGAATGACTCAGCTTCTCTAATGCTTTATGCGGCACGCAAATCTCTTTCTTTGTCTTACTATGCTGGATAGTGTGAAATTAAGAAGCTGCTTCCTAAAATAAGCCAGTACACCTGAGAAATGATTGGCATATCAATTCTCAGGAACCGTAACACGCATCTTTGTTTTCAGCATTTAGATTTTTCTCCGTAGTGACCTAGCTGCCCTATGTATTAAGAATTAGACCAAAGCAAGCATTAAAATTTCAACATTGTGATCTGCCTTAAATCTATACTTTAGTGTGTTATAGTATAGCAGTATAGCAGATTAATACATGCAGACAAGTAGAATTTTTAAAAAATTATTTCCTTTTTTTGTATATTATTTCAATGTTTTACATCTAATTTCATGTAAAGAAGCCATTTCTTATTTGTGCCATTTATTTCGTGCTTATCACATGTTGCTTTATAGGGTAATCTTTGCAGATATTGAACTTCACACCCAGCGTGTCATTTGCTTTAGGACGCGGCTCTGTCCTGTAGCTTACGGTTCTCCTTCCTCAACCTCTTTGCATTGTGAAGCCTCAGTTCACTGTATTCTTCTCTCCAGCTAAAGCTACCTGCAGAATTAACATGACTCTATAGCCAGAGATAATCTGGGGTATGAACAAATTAAAATCTTTCCAAAATCAGCATTTGGGGATCCTCAGGACAGTACCTCAAGGCTGAGGAGATGCTGCAGGTTTGGTACCTGGTCACCCACTCCCAGTCCGGAACCCAGAATGCTCTCATGTGCAGGAGTACACAGCCTGGGACAGTGGGCGTGGATGGCCTAACACCTATCTGCAACGGATGCAGCTACTGTTACAGAAAGAAAAGGTGAGGTGATGCGCACATGGAGCCCTACCACTGAGGAACAGCACATGCCAAAAGGCCCTGGAGCTGCACTGGGAAACACCTGAGCCGCTAGGGAGCTGTAGAGGTGATGAAGGTAGGTCAGGGACAAAGAGGCTGGCAGTGCAAGCATTTCTGAGTGTACCAGAGTCACTGTGCTCACTGAAGAGTCCAGAAAAGAAATGTGCAGATACTACTGAAGTTCTTTGGACTGAACTTCAGCTAGGGAAATACAATGTCATGACACATTGGTGTGGCGTGGGAAAAGACAAATAACAACCTCACTTTTCTGCGACTACTATTCTGCTATTGCTGAGTCTAAACAAGAGCTGAAAGTATTAAGGCCGGTGAGATAGCTCAGGGGACTAAGTGACTGCTTAGGCAAGTGTAGGGACTGGGGTTTGATCACCTGGCACCAAATGCTATCCTGGGCCCACCCCCAGGTCTTGCTGAGCCGGCCACCTAGACCAAACATGATGGTGCACGTCTGTAATCCCAGGCCTGCGGAGGCTGAAAACAGCAGGGTCGCTATGAGTCTGAGGTGTGTAGTCAGACCCTGGACCAAATTCATTGAGGGGGGGAGGGAGGGGGGAGGGAAAGAGGGAGGGAGGCAGAGAGAGAGAGGGTGTTAACAGTGTGCTTCAGCTTGTTCATTTTATAAAAGCATTCTACATTAAATGCTGCATTAAATGGTGTTTTAGTAATTTTCCTTGCCACTGTGAAAAAAAATACCTGACATTCACAGCTTAAGGGAGGAGGGCCTATTCTGGCTTGCAGTATTAGTCTTTGGTTAGCTCGCTCCTGGGCAGACAGGACAGCAGAGAGGCACAGCAGAGGAAGAGGTGCTACACCCATGGCATCCAGGAAAGGAAGACGAGAGGCGCTCAGGACAGAAAGTTCCCTTTGAGCTTCAGTGGATACTGGTGGGAAGAAGGAAGGAGCATGGGACTTGCAAGGGGTAAATATGCGTCTCTCTCTCTCTGTCTGTCTCATACACTGTGCAACAATTACCAAAATAAGTAAATTGAAATAAATAAAAGCTTTGGTGTTTCCTGCCCTTGTGTGACCTTGCACTCTGGCACTTTATTTGCAGCACTCTGTGAAGATGTTGAAGGCTTGAGTTTGACAGAGGAGTTGACTAAAATCTCAGCTAGAGAGATGTTTAAGTGGTGGTTGAATAAAAACTGTGAAGAGTAACAAGTATCTGAATGATTTTTGTGTTTCTGGAAAAATGGCTTCATTTCTTGTCCTGCAGTTCCTAGGTAGTCTTTAACTAGACTGCTAGCCTGAGTTTTCACTCCCCAGTTGGGGGGTGTGCAATAAAGAATCAATCAGTATGCATTCCAATAAAGTTTTTTTTTTTTTTTAAAGCACTCATGTGTCAGACACTATGCCAGACAGCTAATCAAGACAGGGACACATCCTCCAAGAGTGATGTGATGAGAGCAGCTAAGGTTTGCTGAGCCCTCTACTCCAGCCTGTGGTGAGTGCTAGGCCCCAGGCCTGCATGATCCCATCAGGTCATCACAGTGTTCCTATGGGAAAAATGGCATTTCTATCCATGAGGTGTAGAAGAGGGAACAGAAGCTTCCAGAGTAAGTTGCCTGAGGCTCATTACAGCTTACCAAAGATCAGAAGCACAGACTTCATAGTTATAAAGTCTGTATGCCTCATCACTGGGTTACTCAGCAAAAACCAATGGAAAAGATTCTGTGGGAATCTAGAAGAAAACTTACTAAGCTCAGAAGAGTCAATGAAGGTTTCAAAGACAAAGATGTTATTGAGTACAATCTTAAAGGCTAGGCAGCAAAGAACATGCTAAAAAAAAAAAGCTTCAATAGAGGTAAGGGAGCATATGCTACGTAAGTAGCTTTGGGTGTTTTGGTGATGTGTGTCAGTGTTTGGAGCAGTGTCCCATGGGTTTCATGAAATCAGTAGGAAACAAAATGAGAGGTAGTCAGGAGAACAGGAAACTTCTCCATAACCTTTTGGTAGCTCTAGAGGGATGCTTGTCTGGTTTTTCCTGAGGCATCATGTGTGCATACCTCCTCATAACTGGAGGAAGAACTGGACTACGAGTGGAACACACTCAACTACAACTTTAACGTACTGTTTGATTTGGAAAATAGGTACTTATAAACTGTACTAAACCAAACTAAGAAGCTTGAACTAGATGGAACGTATGATTATGATTCTATGAAATTAGGTAACCTCTAATCTTAGCAAGTTTAAGATATAGTTAAAGACAGAGCACACCCTACCCACCAAAAAGAGTAAAAAACAATTAGGTCTGGTGCATTCAGTAGGAAAAACTAAGTTCATATCACTAATGGAAATAAAGGTGAATTTGGAAATGAAGTAAGAAAAGAATAGAAAGTCTTAATACAATTGCATGTAGGAGTATGAAATTTTTCATTATAAAACTGACTATAAACATTACTAGCACCAGGACCAAGGAGATAGCTCAGTGGAATATGTGCTTGCCTGGCAAGCACAAGGTCCTGAGTTTGATACCACACATACACACACACGCACACACACACACACACACACACACACAAATACATATATTTCATTAATTATATTTTAATTCCATCAAGAGGGTGATACTGGGAGATTAAGAAAGGATTATCAAAAATGATATATAATGATTACATATATCTCTGTGGGAACCATGTGTAAAGTGTCATCAAGGTGACAGCTGTAAACAGACTGACTCAAACTGTTGCAAAGCATTTCCAAATTTGGGAGACATTACATGTTGTAGAATAAATAAGAAAATATTGGGGGGATCTAAAACTAGAAGTAGATGCAGCAACTAATATGAATGGAATTGATGGAGTGCCAAAATGAAATGAAAGTGATTGAGTGAAAGTGATGTATATAGTGACTAGATTTTTACCGGAAGAAAAATTGTGCAATGGGAAATACAAAATAGAACAAAACAATGGGTGAGATAACTAGATTCCAGTTCTGGCTCAGTCACGTAGAAGCTATGCCATATTGAAAAAATCACCTAGCCTCAGTCTATTCTTCCACAAAATGGATATAATAGTACTGAGAAGTCTAGGATTACGAACAATAAGAGAATAAACATGTTACTGATTTATACTAAGTGAGGTCCCTGGACAAACAGTGTGTGCATTACTCTGTTATGTTTTTTTCCACAAGGTTTACCTTTTTTTTTAATTTTAATTTTTTTGAATGTATTTGGTACAGGGTCTCACTACACAATCTTTCAATTATGGCCTAGGTTGTGCGTGTATGTTTTAATTAAAGCTGAATTTTCTATTTAAAAAAATGTTGTAAATTGGTACAGTCTTTCACAAGTCAGAGTGGTAGTGATCCTCCTGTTTCCAGCCTCCCAAGCACTGCGATTACAAGCGTGCACCCCCACGCTGGGGCTCAGTGGCCAGCTCAATGTGCGGGGGGGGGGGGGGGGCAGCTTAGCTTGTGGTGCTGGGAACTGAACCCCGGTCTCTGTGCTTAGCCCAAGCAGGCGTTTAGTCCACTGAGCTAGCTCGCTGGCCCCCAGAAGGTTCATCTTCAAGAGGTCACCATACGTATTTGTTGGATGAATAAACAAATATATCAAAAGCAATCTTTCAATTACGGCCTAGGTTGTGTGTGCATATTTTAATTAAAGCTGAATTTTCTCCTATTTAAAAGGATGTAAATTGGTACAGTCTTTCACAAGTCAGCTAGCAGCGTCGGATGGGAACATCGTCCAGAGCTCTGTGGGTACTCGTCGCAGCCGGAGTCCATCTGGCCCACGCTGGGCCTAGAAGGCTGCACCCCAGGCAGACAGCACTGCAGCAGGAAGCCAGGCCACCCCCGCCTCCGACCCCGGCCGGCGCCGGGCGCCGCGCACGCGCACAGAGGCCTTCCTGCCCTGCGGAGGCCCGCGGGGCGCGCGGCGCGTGCGCGGCGCCCGGCGCCGGCCCCTCCCTGGGCGGGGGCGCGCGGCTCGGAGGACCGCACGGCGAGGGGAAGTCAGGTGGCCGCCGCCGCCGCCGCCGCCGCCGCCGCCGCCGTCTGTCGCCAGAAGGAAGATGGCGGATCTAGAGGAGCAGCTGTCTGATGAGGAGAAGGTAGGCGCCGTGGGGGCGGCGAGCGGGCCGAGCGGAGGGGCCCGGGGGCGACGTGGGCGGGATGGCGGCCGCTGCGGCGCGGGGCTCGGCCGTCGTGCGGGAAGCCCGGCCGCCCGCCCTCTCCCACTCCCGCCCCGCGCCGCACCGGAGCGCTGCGGCCGTCGCTCCCCGCCCGGCCTGCGCCTCGCTCCTTGTAGGGAGAGGGCTCCGGGTGGGAGGCGCGGCGGGCGGCAGCGGCCTGCGCGGGCCGGGCTGAGGAGCTCCCGCCCCGGACGCCTCGGCGCCGGCAGCCGCGGCTCGGAAGGAGGGCGCCGGGCTTCGGCGGGAGCGGCCCGGGGCCGAGCGCGGCCCGGAAGGGCGCCGGGCCGAGGCGCAGGGCGCGGGGCGGCGGCCCTTGCGTCCCCTGGGCTTCCGCGTGCCTCCTTTCCTCCCCGAGGGCGCTGGCTCCCGTGGGGCGCGCCCTGCCCCCGCCGCGCCTCGCCCTTACTTCCTGGGAGGCGGCCGGCCGGGAGCCCCCAGCGCCTGGCACGCGGCG
The DNA here is from genome assembly GCA_004027025.1 of Myocastor coypus. Lineage (NCBI taxonomy): Eukaryota > Metazoa > Chordata > Mammalia > Rodentia > Myocastoridae > Myocastor > Myocastor coypus. Next base: position 5,706 of record PVJA010021653.1, read on the forward strand.
GGACAGCCGCCCCTGGTCGCTCCCTGCCGGACGTGGCCGCCGCCCGCCCGGGCCCTTCGGTGGCACCCGGTCTTCCAGCTAGGACTTCTTCGGGTGAGGGAGATCGCGCACTTCCTGTTCCTGCGCACCCAGCGCCGCGCGCGGCAGCGGGGGAACTAGCTGTGCAGCCCAAGTTCTTGGCCATTTACGACCGGGAGTCAGACCCCGAGCAAGCGCTGCCCTTGTCACTGCCAAGACCCCGGCCGGGAGGAGCCCCAGTGAGTCAGATTACGTCCCGGAAAGGACTCGGGCAGTGTTCGAACTCAGAAGTGACTGATGCATGAAGACAGTGGTTTCAGTTTTGGAAGGGCCCGCTTTTGACACTTCTAATGTGGTAGTGTTAACATTTTTAAATCCCAGAGCAGCGCACCAGTTCCATTCCCGTGTCTGAGAAATGCTAACCGACGTCTAAAGACAATTTTCCGGAGGTGTTATGTTCTACTCGTGTGAAAGTGCATGGCTCCCTTCGCTGATGTTCTTGTGCAAACCTCAGCCTCATTTTCATTTTTGGAAACTTTCTGTTTGTGTTCTTGGTGAAAATGAAAATGGAACAACAGCATGGGGCAAGCAGCGTAGTTCGTCACAGTCACAGTCTATGGACCCAGCGAGCACATCTCTGTCTCCAGTGGTTGCTGTGCTGTATTCATGTGTAATATTGGTGATAGTCCCAAGTTGGTAGTTTAAAATATCTGAGTGAGCGAAAAAGTCTAAGAATGCCATTTTCTTCACCATTTATTTTTGTTTCGTTGCTTATATCTTACTGGTTTTTATTCTTGATGAGCGCGTTTCTGGTACATAAGGATTGTGCACTTTTTGTTGAGTGGGCGCACATACGTGACACATCTTGACTGTTTTCAGGCCTCTCCCCACATCCCTGAGTCCCCTTCCGATATGAGAAGGGTCTGTTATCTCATTTCTTACTATCTGTCCTTCATTTTGCTCTTTACTAGTAACTCAGCCAGAAAGTTAAGTGAAGAGAAAATACTCAGCATGGGCGTTATTGTAGAACTACCCGTTTCTGCATAGAGAAATTTCTTGGAAGAGCACAGGAGTCCCTATTGTTGTACACTGATGACAGTAAGTCTCCTGAGGTGTCAGGAGGTGTTGTTGCTCACAGAATATTGTGTGATACTCTGGGAGCAAATGAACAATCTAATTTCTGGTTTTCTTTTTACTTGGAGCTTTGTAAGACTCTGCAGATATTCTACAGCCATACCACCCTGAACACACCTTGTCTAAGATTCTCCAGATATTTTACTTATATTTTGTCACTGCATTTTCTAATTTAAGCCTTTACCAAACTTTTAGATTAAACTCAAGTGTCTAGTGAAATGAAATTTTAACATTCTTGTCCTTTAAAGAATCTTTGGGGAGGAGGAATAGGTACAAAATGGAGAAGAATTACAGGAGATTAAATCATGTTTTTCTTTTTGCCACCTTGTGATTTTCAAAAATAAACTTTTAATATTTTCAAGATTTTAACAACTTCTATTATAAACCACAAATCGAAGGAAGGGAAGATGTATGTTAAGATGTGTATGGTACCATATTTTGTATATACCTGGCTCAGTTAGACAAATATATTAAAGTTAGAAGTAAGTAGATTTGTATCTTGGTTTTTTGTTGCCAGCTGATTTGACAAATAGAGAAACAAAACTTTTTTTAACAAAAATATAAATGTTAAACATTAATGTTGGGTTCCATTTTAGAAATTAGCGTAGAATAATACAATTATTTTAGTTCAGGATCTATAGGGTCTCACTACACAGATCAGACTCGTAGTGATCCTGCTGTTTTCAGCCTCCCAAGCTGGGATTACAGGTGTGCACCACCAGGCCCAGTCTCAGTTGCCTTCTCAGTGTGACTTGGGGGTGGGGCCGCCTGGCACTCCTGGGATCAAACCCTGCTCCCTGCACCTACCTGAGCAGGTGCTTTAACCTGCTGGGCTATGTGGCCAGCCCTAGCTTTGCTTTTAAAAGTCATATATAATTGTTTTTCTGAGGATGGCACTTGGAAATTTTCTTTGGCTGTTGGTTAATGGGAAGGAAATTGAGCTGAATAAGCGTTTTTTAAAGCTATTAATTTGCAGCAGTGCATCCCATAAATTTTTTTAAACATAATTGTGAAAACTTTAGGCCAGAAGCAGTTCGTATTTTCCATTACTGGGGCAGCAGTATGTACAGCAAAGCATTTTTGTGAATTTGAAATTATATGAAATTGTGATGTAAAGCTCAAAAGAACCATTTCTTAGACTAAAAGGAAGAACCCTTCCAATAAGAATCTTTTCTTTCCCTTCCGCTGCAACCTTCCCTAGTGATTAGAACAGTCCACTGAGTAGCTTCAGCATTCTTGTCTTTCAGATTGTCTCAGGCACACAGCTTTCAGCCTACCTCCCCTGAGCACAGGTTCCCCATATTTATCTATTGGTAATGTTCACAGCAGGCAACTGACTAGCTAAGTAAGTTCACGTGGAGCCTGCCTAAAAGTAAATCTGTTCCCTTTTCTTTCCCCACTAAAAGAGGAAATCTCATCTTGTGCTCATTTTTCTTTTATTCCCTTTGTTGGTTACCCAGGATTTTTATTCCCCCTAGTACTGGGGGTTAAGCCCAGGGCTATTCACATGCAAGACACTTTACTACTGAGCTACATCCCCAACCCTTTTACTTTTTTGAAATAAAGCCTTGCTAAATTGGGCAGGTTGGCCTCAAACTTCTCATCCTTCTGCCTCAGCCTCCATGGTGGCTGATTACAGGTATATGCCACCATGTCTTATCTTGTCTGTTAGATTTTTAACTTGTTGTTTGCCCTTTGCCTTGTGGATCCAGATTTTGTCTCTCATCATCAAAATGTATTGGGTACAAATAATTTATTTTTTGCTTGAAAATTTAGTTCATTTATATTAATACTTGGTTTATTCTCAGCCGTCCAGATGATGACACTGTTTAGTGACAAAATGTTCCTCTCCAAAGAAATAAACTTTGTTTTGTGACATCAGTTAAGAAGGAAAACAGAGGTTAGAAAATGTGTCACATCTTTTCTTCACTTTTTAAATTATATATGTCATCATTGTGTTTTATTACAAAGTTCCCAGACTAAAAGTTTCCTCCAGTTACCTTTATGCAAGCTATTGAATTCCTAGTCTTAGTATTTTAGGAGCTGGATCTTCTATTGCTTTTGTAAGGAGCCCAGAATTGAAGCAGTATTCACAGCCTTGTATTTCATTCTAACCTAAATAAGGCTGACATTTCTAATACATCACTATATATTCATGCTGTGAATTCAAAGAGATTTGTGTTCTAGGCTGTTTCTAGCACCTTGAGTAAGTTATTTTATCTCTGCTGTCTTCTCTGAAATGCAGAACCTAGTAGTAACTTCCTTGGTAAAACTAGAATTATTCATGGTGTCTGTCATGGAGATGCTTTTCTGTGCTCATGACATCTTTTTCCTTTTGAACATATTGTTCCCAAGTCTATTCCCTTTTTTAATTAACAATTTTACTCATTTCATAAGATTTTGCCCAAATCCCAAGACCAGTTCAGTTGAATCTTCTAAACTCCATTAAACATCATTTAATGTATCATTAAATGCAGTTTTGTTTATTCCTAAATATGGAAATGTTCCATTTAGCATTTGTCATTAACCTGCCTGTGATAGATTTGTAGAGTGACTATAAATGAATGAACAAAGATACCATGAATTCATAGAATTAAATTTTATGAAAAGAGAAGTAACATATAATGGCAGGTTTTTCTGCAAAAAAAAAAAAAACAAGTTTTTGAAGAAAAAATCTAGTTGCCTGAATTTTTCATTCCTAAATAATGCCACCAGTTGTAAGGCTGTAGAATTGTAGATAGTCAAATGAAATGTCTGGTGCTCTTTGAAATAGAAGTGCTGTTGGCTGGGATTCACGTGCTAAGTGTTTTTAGAAAGTTTGTATACTTGCCTTTCACTATACAAGTGTAACCTGCCTTCATAAACTTTACAAGTTTGTACACACAATATAAACTGCCATTGTATTTTATCATAATTAATGTAAAATTAGTGTTATCATTAACTTAGAAAGTAAGCTGAACCAGTAGGCTATTAATGTAGGAATTCTGCTACCTTCTGTAGATGAGCTGTGCTGCCCCAATTCTTTCCACAGCAGGACTTTAATAGCTCCTGTAACATTAGTAGAGTTCTTCAAACTCTGCACGTCCAAGCACATTTGTATTTTCTTGCATTGGGGAGCTAGTTCTACATAAGAGGGTTACATTAATAAATAGGACATTGCATTTCAGTGTAAAAACACAAGAGATTCAGAAATAACTTTTATTTTATTTATTTATTTTTTTTTTTGTGGGACCAGGGTTCGAACTCACGACCTTGCACTTGCCCAGCAGGCACTTGTGTCTCGGAGCTATCTCCCCAGCCCCTAGAAATAACTTTTAGTGTTGAAAAACATGATAGCAAAACTTGACCAGTGGTTCAGCACTCTGATCTAAAAGGCTTATCAGACTGCAACAGTTTTTTATTCCAGATCTGCACATATCAAAGAAAATAGTCTTTGCATTGATAGAGTGAGTCCACAAAAAGTCATAAGGTGTAAAAATAAAAAGGAAAATTTCACAGATTTTTGTTTGAAGGTTAGATACACAGTCTCTCAACATTTTTGCTCACAAGACATACTTGTGAACCAAGCATGGTGGCGTGTGTACAATCCCAGCACTCAGGAGGCTGGGACAGTAGGATTGCCAGGAGTTCAAGACCACTAGTTTAGGTTACAAAGGGAACTTGGAGCCAGTCTAAACTGCATAGCAACACCCTATCTCAAAAAACAAGAAAGATCTGTTTTTTGCATGTACATAATAAGCAGATGTCCTGAGAGTGGGACTCAGTCTAAACAGAGACTTCATGTACATTTCATATATACCTTATTCACAACAAAAGTAATTCTTTACAATATTTTTGATTTTTATGAAACTATTTCATTATATGGAATAAGTTCACATTTTGCAGCCTTTTATTTTTCATGTAATGAGATACTTAACCTATACTTTCACTGCAGTGATAAGAGATTTAAAAAAAGATTAGATGACTCAAAGTAGAAGTGACATGCACTTAGCACAAAGTGTGTACTGGGGACTTCTAAGAGGGAGTAGTGCAGTCTTCCAAATATTAAGGACTATAAGATTGGTAAAAGCCTTTGGATGTAAGAGAAAGGGACAGGAACCAAATCCTAGTACTCAGCAGGCACTTTAACACGTATGTTTTCAGTTAATTGTCATAACCTTGTTCTCCCCAGAATACCGTTTAGGAAGTGATGGATTAGAGGTCATTAGTGGCCTTGCATAGAGCAGTTTTAGGCAGGCGAGGTAGTGCACACTTGAGGAGGAGGAGGGAGGCTGAGACAGGAGGACCAGAAGTTCAGTTTCACTTAGAAAATTTGGCAAAGTGCTATGTCAAAATAAAGGGTTGGAATGTGGCTTAGTGGTAGAGGCTCCACTTGTGGATGTGGCTGGAGTGTCTGTTCCTTTTAGTATAAAAGAAAAGGAGAAAAGGCTTCTCTGGTGACTTGGATGTGCAGCCTGCACTGAGTCTTTTCTATATTAAGTGGTCAGTGAATGTTGACTAAAGTACAAATTCTTGAAAAAAGTGATAGTGAAGCAAAGAATTGCTGTTTCTTTTTAGGATTTTTTTTCTGTAGATTGGACTCCTCATGATTTTCCTGTTGTCAGCCTCCCAAGCACTGGGATTACAGGCACATGCCACCATGCCCAATCTCAGTCACTATTTCAGCCATCCCTTGGGGGAGGGCTGGCACCACAGGCCCAGGGAATGAACCCTGGCTGCTAAACTCTGCCTGAGCGGGCGCTTTAACCTGCTGAGCTATTAGGCTGGCCCTAAGGATTTATTCCTTAAATGGTGTATTTTCATGTGTGAGAAATGATGTCAGAGAAGAGAAAAAAATTGAAATGTAAAAATGAATATGTTATGTCATCTGCTGTTTTTCACTTAATGCCTACTTTGGGTTCATATATTTCTTAATGTCTTAAGCGTATAAAATATCTTTGAAGAAGAATTGCTGTTTAATAGATATTGTGGATGTAGGTTAAGTTTGTAGGTTTTATTTTTAATTACCATTCAAAATGATTATTATAAAGAAAAATTTCCTAAGAAAAACTGTTAAAACATATGACAGTTCTTAAGTATATTCAGTGAATTGGCCAAAAGCATATGGCATGTAGTAATAATCATTTGGCCATAAACATGTGTGGCATAAATTTCAAGGAAGTCTCTTTTTATTCTTTTTTACTGACAGTTTTCAGTAGGACAGGTTTTAGAGTTAGAGAAAACACCTTCAAATAATTCTAACAGATGAAGTAGAAAAATGCATAATAGTTCCTTTACTACCAATTTCTAAGGCAGTGATCCTTTTTGGTGTCTGACCTTGGAAATCAAGTAGAACCTGATTTTGTTCTCTACAAGAAAAAATACCTCGCATTTTTTTGTATGAAGTTCCTTATAGGGTATGAGTTTTGTATCTGATCTATTATCAGGATCACCTGGGAAGATTTTCTGAAGTATAGATGCCTGGGTTCCAGTTCATGGACAATTACTTTTGCAGGTCTGGAATGGACCTTAGGAGTCCACAGGGGTTTTATTTTTTTATTTTTTCAGAAGATTTGGGAGATAGCTCAGTAGCATAAGCACTTGCCTGGCAAACACAAGGGCCTGAATTCAATCCCTGGTTCCGCCAAAAAAAAAAAAAACAAGTTTTCAGGTGACTGTGGTAGGCATCCACATTTGGACAGTTCCTGTTCTTATTAATGAATTCTCCACATGGAAACTATAGGCACTATGGGCAGTGTTCTAAGATAAAATACAGATGTTGGATACATTTGTATTTAAGATACGCAGTGAATCATTCTAGGTGTAGCTGTTCTCTGTATTGTATATCTTTGAACTGCTGAAGAGTACAAGGTTGTTTGCCTCTAAATCTAGATTCTGGGTAGTTACTTTTTGTTGTGTGTATGTATACATCTCTGTGCACATACACTGTATACTTTTCATACTTGATATGCTGCTTTATAACTGCTCTGACTAGGACTCCATTTCCTGCTAGGATTGATAGCATTTTATTAATCAACTCTATTTAACAGCTCTCTGTTAAGTGAGACCCAGTTTACTGTGCAGAACTACATGGGTTATACTTAGGACAAGCAAAAGGGCAAGAGAGGATCTGGGGAGCAGACTTTGTAGTATCCAAAGGGCTGGGTGATGCCTGGTTTCTGAGGGAAGAAATGATTGGCTTCTCCTAGTAATTCTGTAGGGTGAAAGGAACTGAGATGTGTTGCTTAGGGGTAACTAGAAACAGTGTCTGTTCATGCGATAACACAGGTTGTTTGACGTAGAGTTCTTATCTGTGGCTGAAGAGCTGAGAACTTGCAGTTTTTAAAGAAGGCCTTAATTTTAGGCTGTACCCACAGGTCTCATAATACTTTATCAAAAGTTTTGCTAATGATTGTTGTAATGCATAATATACCAAGATTCTTATGTGAAAATCTTCCTTTCTGTGTGACAGTTTCTACTGATAACTTGGAGTAAACAAACGATGTCTGGGTCATATATATGAGGTCGTGTGTAGGCATGAAAGACGAGAATCTGAGAGACTGAGTGGAGTGGTAAGGCTTCACTACTGTGTATGTGTGGGGAAAGAGTGGATAAGTTGTTGCAGTTGGAAGGTAGCAGGGAGAGCGAAGAAGTAATAGCTGTTGTTGGAGTACTTACTCTGTGCCAGCCACTTTTCTCACTGTAGTGACTCATTTTCGGAAGTTGAAGAAACTGAATGAATTTGCCTAAGGTCATGCAGGCAGTAAAGCTGTAGTATGATTTTACAGACTCTTTCTTAAGAGTTGATGCTGGTAACAGTTGCATTTTATAGTCTTGGAAGAGCCTTGGATATCTTACTAAACAGTTGACTTTATCTTGTTGACAGTGGGGCACCTTTGGGTAATTTTAAGGGAAAAAGAATCAGAACTTGCATTGAAACATATTCTGCTGGGAAGCAAAAAGGATGAGGTGGGAAGTAGGGCAGGTTTTGGATACTTCAGAAACAGGGGCTAGATTTGAATGGAATGGAGTCAGAAAAGAGGATAGGCTTTGCATGGAAGATCACTGATCCATGTAACTATGGGAAAGAAGGAAGAAAATGCAGTGATTTGTAGAGATTGTGTTAGTTATTTGATCAAGAACAAAAAGGAGTAGATGGGGATGAGATAGTCCAAGATATCTTTGAGGCACTTTATTAGAGTTAGAAAAATAGGTAATTGGTCGTGAGAGATTGTGCTAGGATCTATACAGGAGCTGTCTTGTGGTGATACTAGAAGCAGTGGAAGAGAGTAAAATTACCCAGAGATTTCTTTTTTCTCCAGCCTCTCTTCTGAATCAGCATGGAAAGCTACTACTACTGTAACTGGTGGCAACTATGTAAAATGTCCCAGGCTTAATAATGTGAAGATTTGATTCAAAGCCTGGTTTATCTCCTCTTTCTCTTCCATAAATTAAGAATAGTAATAGTTATGCCAAAGAATACTTGTAGGTAATATTTTATCTGATAGGAGCAGGGTTTAAAAAGGTAAAAAGTGATATGTCTCATTTCCCTGTTTTATCCTTTTCAAAACTTGAGCTGCAGGATATATTGGCTGCATAGCTCAGTGACAGAAATCTTGCTTGGTATGTTTGACACACTCTGTTCCATCCATAGCACCAATTAATACATAAATAAGGTTTATTGTTTTGAAAGAAACCAGCCAATCAGCCTGAAGATTTAGGCTTGCCTTGATTTGAATAAAAACCAAGACCTTAACTGCATACCACCAGTAGGCTAGCTTTGACACTAGGGGCGAGCAGGGCCAAGTAGAGTGGAAAAGGGGTGTTGGTAAGTCACAAATGAATGCCCTGCAAATAGCGGAATAATTTTTTATAATGTTGGATGTAGATAACTTGAAAACTGAGTCTCCATTTAGAATAGCATGAATGATGACTCTTAGAATGTGTTTTATTAGCTGGGTGTGGTGGCTCACGCCTGTAATCCCAGCACTCGGGAGGCTGAGGCAGGAGGATTGGTACGAGTTCGAGACCAGCCTGGGCTACAAAAGTGAGCTCAGGACCAGCCTCAACTGCATAGCGAGACCCTGTCTCAAAAAGACAAAAAAAAAAAAAAAAAAGAATGTGTTTTATTTAAGTATTTTCTTTGACCCTAGAGGCAGTTTATTATTGCTTATAGAGTTATTCAACACATAATCAGTAACTTACAACTAAATGCTGAGCATAGGGCAGGTGCACCAAGGGTTTTTCCTGGAAGAGTGAGTGTTTATTTAACAAATACTTGAGAATCCGATACTTGCCTGGCACCGTGCAAAGGACTCAGGTACAACAGTGTTAAGGGAAAGTCTTTCCTAGTCTGAGTCAGTGTTGGACTGTGAGGGTTCTGGAATCACAGCTGGGATTTCTTTTTAAATATCTAATCATGGAGGCTGGGGAGATAGCTAGGTGGTCTAAGCACCTGCTTGGCACCTCAGTATCCAGAGCTTGATCCCTGGTCCTGCACGCTGTGGCGTGGTGTTGCACGCCTGTAATCACAGGAGGGTCACTACGAGTCTGACCTGTGTAGCAAGACTATGTATCATATGCATTTTTTAAAAAAATTAATCTTGGATGAAATATCAAAAAAATCACCCATTTATCTCATTTTTATAAAAGGAACAAGAACGTGAGTCTTCAGAATCTTAAGTTGGTTAAAATATTTACATACATATAAAAGTGGTAGACTGTGTTTCAGTTAACCAGGACTCAAGTTACTAGAACATAGCCCAATATTGTATAACCTGATTTTAAGGAGCTTATGACTCATTGTGGATGGCAGCAATACCTAAATAGCCCTGCTAGATTTTTACAAAAGTGAATTATTTATTACTGCCAGACATGGAAGTATTAAACAAAATAAGTCATCAATGAAGTGAATAGGATATTAATTTTTCTATTTTTCTTCCAGTCACATTGACATTTTATTAGTGTTATTCAGAGCCTCTACTAAATGATGTATCTGTTCTACTAGTAAATCCTCTAATGTTACTAAAAACAGAATTTACTTGAGAAGCTTCATTCTAGTAATGAATGACCGCAAAGTTCTTCATTTTTCTGAAGGATCTTTATAATTTATTATTATGCAACGTGTGGTTTTCATATCCCTGACCAAAGTACAAAAGCAACTCATACGCTGAAGGTAGAGCTAAATATATAAGCTTGATTTTTTGGGGGGGGGGGTCCACTTGGGAGTATCCCTTTTTAAAAAAAATTTTTTTTGAAGAGAAGAAAATAAAAAATACAGAATTTCAAAACAAGATGAGAGGAAATTGACAATGGTTACTCTATTATATATTGTTATCTTCAAGATAGTTGCTCAGATTACAAGATATAGGCATGCAAAATTACAAATAAGCACTGTTCCTTTCAATGAACTAATAGAAATTAGTGCTACAATTATCTTAGCTATTTTCTGTGTGCTTTGATATATACATGTATATGTATATGTATAATTATTATTTTAAACTTTCCCTTCTCTTCTCTTTTCCCCCAGCCCAGTTGTTTTTTCCTTTTGAGCAGGTTTTTTTTTTTTTGTTTTTGTTTTTTTTTGGTGGAACTGTGGATCAAACTCAGGACCTTGTACTTGCCAGGTAGGCACTTGTGTCTCTGAGCTATCCCCCTACCTTTTTTTTTTTTCCTTTCACAATATCTGTTGTACCTTTTAGATCTTACTTACTTTCAGTTTCTTACACAATACTAGAATGTTTAATTTATCCATATGACAATATAATAAAAGCTATATTTCACCTCATATGCATAGAAATCAATCTAACCAATATTAAAATCTAAACACAGGGACATTTAAAAATTATAGAAGAAAATCATCACCTCAGTAGTAGAGAAAATTGTTTTTTCAGAGGCTTAAGTACCTCATTGTATGTAAGGCATTCTTTTACTTAACTGCAGTACGTTTATCTATTTGTACGAGACTGTAACCTATAGACCTATCATATTTTGCCAGTTGTGACTTGAGTCACACCTTTTCCCACACCTTTTCTGGTCCATGAGCCAAACTGGAACCTCACTGAATTTTATTATAATCTCTGTGGGCTTTAATTTGGCAGTTTCTCAGCCTTGTCTTTCATGACATTAATTCTTTCTGTTTTCTTTTTCTTTCTCTTTTTTTGAGGTAGATTTGAGATAGGTCTTGATGTAGTTCAGGCTGACCTCAAACTCTTGAGGATTTGCCTGTGTCAGCCTTCGAAGTGCTAGGATTACGTGCATGTGTCACATCACCCAGCTCTTTTGTAGAGTGCTGACTGGTTTTGTAGACTGTCTCAATTTGGGTTTGTTTCCTTGTGATTAAATTCAGCTTATGAATTTTTGGCAGGACTATCATAGAAGATAGGTTCTCAGTGAATCTTCTCAGGAGAAATGAGATATTTATTTTTCTTAATATTCTTGATAATTTGGTAAAAGTGGTATGTGGCAGGTTTCCTCAATATAAAATTAGTGTGCCGGCCAAATAGCTCAGCAGATTAAAGTGCCTGCAAGCAAGCACAGAGGCTGTGGGTTCTATCTCCTGGCCTGCCGTGTGCCGGCCAAATAGCTCAGCAGATTAAAGTGCCTGCAAGCAAGCACAGAGGCTGTGGGTTCTATCTCCTGGCCTGCCGTGTGGACCCTGCCTCGTTTTGCATGCTGGGATGGCAGTTGAGACCTGGGCATGGTGGCACACACCTGTAATCCCAGCTCTTGGGAAGCTGTGAACAGGCATATCACTATGAGCCTGACCTAGTAGTGAGACCCTGAACACACTGCAGACCCTTCCCCAAAATGCAATAAATAAGTAAATGAATAAAGTAAACCTCAAAATTGATATTATTTTGTAGTTATAACATGCACAAATCTGTATAAACCTTATAAATAGCCTGTTTGTATTAGTACCTTTGCCCACTAAACTTGGCATCTGTTGGTAATTTTTTTTTTTTTTTTTTTTTTTTTTTTTTTTTTTTTTTTTTTTTTTTTTTTTTTTTTTTTTTTTTTTTTTTTTTTTTTTTTTTTTTTTTTTTTTTTTTTTTTTTTTTGTCTTTTTGAGACAGGGTCTCGCTATGCAGTTCAGGCTGGCCTTGAGCTTACTTCCATAACCCAGGCTGGTCTTGAACTCGCACCGATCCTCCTGCCTCAGCCTCCCGAGTGCTAGGATTACAGGCGTGCGCCACCACGTCTGGCTTTCTTTCTTTTTTTTTTTTTTTCTGTTGGTAATTTTTGACAATGAAAATTTTTACTATGATAGAGCTGGGAAATAGCTCAGCAGCTTGAGTGCCTGCCTGTCAAGAGCAAGAACTGGGGTTTGATCCCAGGGACCTCATAGGCATAATGGTGCATGGCTGTAATGCCACTGTTGGGAGCTAAAACAGGAGGATCACTTTGCTGAGACATGCAATGAGACCCTATACCAAGTAAAATAAAAAATAAATAAATGATTAAAATAACATTAAAGAAAAGAATTACTATGATAGTAACTTGCTTTCTGACCTAGCCATTTCTTTGCATTTGTTAGCATTCTGCTGCAGCAAGCTTTCCATTTCCTCCTTTGTTCATTCATTTCTTGTCACAGGTGGGCTCAGTAGTTTCTTATTCTGTGAATTACTATCTTTTACTATCATTACTTTGGTGTTTGAATTGTTGAATGCAATTTTTTTGTTCTTTTAAAGAACAAGGAAAAATGTACAAAACAAAGTTTAAAACATTTGTAGTACTTTTGTGTTCGCTTGCTTTGTTGATGGGCAAAAGTGTTTCAGGGCTCATGAAGCATACTAATATGTTTGGATATTACCTTGACCATGCCACTGTGCTCAGTGTTAATTTACATGTTTGATAGTAACTTTTCGGGGTTCATGTGGTGTAGTATTTTGGATGTTACTTTAATTTTGCCACTTTTTTCTGCTGCATAACTAATCACTACAAGATGTGCAACAGACTGGAACATATTTATAATTATTATCTCTGTATTTTCTGTGAAATAATATTTTGCACCAATACAAGAAAAGAAAAAATAACCATCTTCTAACTTTTAGCCCTGACTAACCCTAGAAGCTCTAATGAATTAGCTTTAAACTCAGTGCTTCTTTGCCAAGGTATTGCAAGGTTTGTTACCAGCTATGTGAACATAACCTTGGTGTTGAGCCTGTTACAGCCAGCTGTTTATTATTGAAAGCTCTAAAAGCTTTACCATGGCTGGACATAGACGGGTAATCTCTTGGTTCCTCTTCATCCAGTGTCATAATTTAGAAATACTATAAAAGTAGTAACCTTGGGGCTACAGAGATAGCTTGGTGATGTAAGCACCTGCCTGGCAAGCTCAAAGACCCTGGCTCGATCCCAGGTCCCTCATGTCATGCAGGCCCTGGAACCCTGGGCATGCTGTGCCATCCACCAAAACCAGACATGGTGGTGCACACCTGTAATCCGAGGGTCTCAGATCACAAATTCTGGAGCTGTGTAGTCAGACCCTTGTACCAAATAAGGAAATAAGAAATCTTAAGAAAAATGTTTAAAATTAGTAGCCCTTTCCTTATTTTTATTCTAATTTGATAGGAAAAGACTTTGAAGAATATCCTTTTAACACTAATACACCCAGTAATTGACTGGGTCCTTCACAAAAGCAGTAATTTTTAAGGTTACTGTATAGTTCCATGTGAATTAGAGAAACCTTGAGGAAATATGTTTTCAGAAATTATTTTTACTGCAGGGACTATTCCCTCTTAACTTCTAAGACCATTTTTCTTTAATGATTTAGAAGTAGGCAAAAATAAATTATTTTAAAATTTAAAAATATTTTTGTGAAATCCAAAGATGGGCATTTAAAATGAGTAAACACTTTTCAGATGAAGTGCAAACAGCAAATGAATAAATGATAAAAATGTTCAGCATCACTGCCCATTTGAAAAATGTAAGCAACATTGAGATTTCATCTCACTTTTGAAGGAATGGCTGTCATCAAGAAACCAATAAATCACAAATGTTCCTGGGCTGGGGATATAGCTTAGTATCCAGGTACGAAAAATAAAATAAGCTCCTTAAGCCATGGGGAAAAAACAATCCTTCTCCACTGTTGGTGGGAGTGTAACTTGGTACAAACACTATGGAAATGAGTATGGAAATTGCTGAAAATATTCCACCTAGAGATTTCATTTGCGCCAACTGTTTTCTTTCTTGGTATCTTCCTGAAATAGTTAAATATGTCATGCCACAGTGATACATACAAACCTGTGTTTATAGCAGTATAGTTTGTAATAGCTAAATCTTGGAAACAGCCCACATGCCTATCAATAGATTTTTTATTTTTTATTTTATTTTATTTTATTTTATTTTTTCATAGATTTTTTTGAATTTATTTATTTATTTATTTATTTATTTATTTATTTATTTTCTTGTTTCAGAACCTTTATTTGTTTATCACTCATCTTTATGGCCGGCTCAGCCCGCCCCGAGGGCAGGGCTGGCGCAGCATGTGGTGCCAGGGATCGAACCGGGGTCCCTGAAGCTACCCAAGCTTTCCCAAGCAGGCACTTTAGACCACTGAGCCATCCCGCCAGGCCCCTCAACAGATTTTTTAATATACAGTGGAGCACTACATTATAAAGAAAGACAAACAAGATAGTTTAGTTCATTGGGTCTGCCTTGAGACCATACTTTTAAGTGAAATAAATTGGATACACGTTAAAGTAGTTCATTGTGTGCTTGTTTTTGATACCAGGGATTGAGCTGAGGACCTTGCACTTGCCAGACAGGTGCTTCAGCTGCTGAGCTAAGTTTATAGCTTCTTTTGTATGAGGAACCATGAAGGTCAACAAGAGCCAAAATGGATGATAGATATTGCAAAATGAGAAGAAAGTGTTCAGATTGGAAGGGAAACAAGGTTGAGAGAGGGCGGGGAGGGGAGGAAAGAGGAGAATGGAAGCTTAAAAGAATGGAAACAAAGCTTTTGTAAATAAGGAGGGGAAGTAGACATAGGGGGAAGACTGAAGTTATATTATGTACAAGTACAAATTACCAATGATGAATGTGATCATTATGTATATCAAAGTGTGTCAATAAAAAATGTGTACCAATAAAATGAAGGCTAAAAAATGTTAATCAGGAGGAACTCGGAGTCCATACCAGTGCATAGGAAATTCCCAAATGATTGGACTTTATCTTGGAAAAATAAAGTTCTTAAAAATTTTATTAATTTTAATGAGTAAAGTCTTTTTAGTGACAGATCTTTATCTATGTGAAATCCAAAACTTGTTTTGTTGTTTTGTTCTTTTTATCTTATATGAAATTCACAAAACTCAGGTTAACTGTTTCGGTCGTAGGTGGTATAATCCAAGTTATCTTCTGGGTTCTCAGCCAGCGACCTCCCAATCAGTGCTGGAAGTGCTTTTGAGCCACCAGTTAGGTTCAATATTGTAGGAGTCTGGTCACATCTTTTGCTTATGTTTAGCACAGTTGCAAAAGAAAGTAAATCCATAGGATAAAAGAATAAATCATTTTTGCTTTTGCAGTGAAAATTTAAAATAGAACTGACAAATTGTAAATAGTAAAAGGCTTTTGAAGCTTAGCAGCAATTTAATTGCATTACTACTCATGATGTGTATGTGGTTTGCAACCAGTATTTTACTTTTGCTTGTTTTATAGGTAGTTGTATAAGTCATTGTTTTTAAAATTACTTCAGAGCGCCAGACAAATAGCTCAGCAGACTAAAGCGCCTGCAAGCAGGCACAGGAACTGGGGTTTGATCCCTGGGCCTGCCATGCCAGCCCTGTCCCCAGGGCATGCTGAGCCTGTGATTGAGATTGGGCGTGGTGGTGCGCACCTGTAATCCCAGCTCTTGGGAGGCTGTACATGGGGATCACTATGAGTCCAATCCAGCAGTGAGACCCTGAACACCCTGTAGACCCTTCACAAAAATACAAAAAACAAAAACAAAAAAAACCCTTTCACATTTCTAAAAGTTCACAAAAGAAGAATTTTACTGTATTCATAAACGTGTCTTGCGCAGTTTCTTTTACATAATTGTTATGTGTCAAGCAGTAAAAGTTTGAAAACCAAAAAAACCCACATTCAGTAAAAACACTATGTCAGATATTGAATTTGTATCTTTTTTCAAGCTAGACGTATGTGCATAGTATTCTTTTGGTACTAAGAAATTGAACCCAGTGCCTTCACACTGAGATTCTTGTTGTTGTTATTTTAAATTTTTTTTAGATTTTGTTCTTACACTGTATATCAGTAGCTAAGTTGCTCAGACTCATTTAACCTCCCATGGTACTGTGTAGCATGTGGTATAGCATGTGGTATAGTGTTCTGGAAATGCTGGGTAGTACCCGTTAGCTATAGTTCTTTCCCACCCATTTAATCAACTTTTTTTTTTTTTTACGGGACTGGGATTCGAACATGTGACCTTCCACTTGCCAGGCAGGCCTTTATGCCACGAAGCTATCTCCCCAGCCCCTTTCCCACCCATTAGAGTAGGAGTCTCAATGCTCCACAGTTTACTGTGTTTCTAAGCTGGGGGGTTTAGTATCAAGTACATTTTGAAAAAGAGTGAGTGCTGTTACCATCTACCCTTTTGAGACTGCTTTGTTTATTCAGATTCATTCAAGTTGTTATGTGTATTATCACTTTTTATTGCTAAGAAGTAATTCATTGTATAGATACACCATAATTTTTCTGTCCATTCAGCTTGTCTCCAGTGTTGAGAAATGTAAGACTTTGTGTGAACGTAAGTTTGTATTACTTGAAGAAGATGGGTCCAAATGGGACTCTTATAGTATGTGCTTGGTTTTACAAAGAATAGCCAAACTTATTTTCTATAGTATGTATAGTTTTTTATTTCTAATATAATGAGTTCCAGTTGTTTTGCATCTTCCTCTGCACTTGGTGCTGTCTATCTTTGTACTTTACTCTTTCTGTGCTGTGCATAGTAGCATTCCGTGAGTTCATTATTTATCTCCCTGGGGACTAAAGATAGTGAGCATTTTGGGGTACTTCCCTGTCCTATGTATATCCTCTTTGGTGACAGATCTATTAAACTCTGCTTAATTTTTGCTCTTTTTAGCGGGATGTGGTGGCACATGCCTGTAATCTCAGCACTTGGGAGGCTGAGGAGGAGGATCAGGGTGAGTTTTAAGACCAGCCTAAGCTATAAAAGTGAGCTCGAGGCCAGCCTAAACTGCATAGCTAGACCCTGTCTCAAAAAGACAAAAAAAAAAAAAAATTTATTCTTTAAATGTTAAGTCTCATGAGTACTATCTATATTTTGGATTTAAGTTTTTTATTGGATGTGTAACTTGATACAGCTCAAATATTTATTTGGAATGCTTGGAAAGAAAAGGTTCTTTGGATTTTTGAGTGTTAGTATAAGTTTTAGCAAAAACATTTGATCATCATGCCACCATTTAAAGTCTCAAATCCTTGCCAGGTGTCATGGTGTCCATCAGTACCCTGGGAGACTGGAGCAGAAGAATTTCGGGCTCATTGAGGCATCTTAGTAGGACCCTGTTTCAAAATAAAAACGTAAGGGCTGAGGATATAGTTTAGTGCAGAGGCCCTGTTCTCAGACCCCAGCAGCACCAGAAAGGAATAAATAAATAATAGTTTCAAATTAGGCAGCATTTCCAGTTTTTGAGTTAGGGATGCTGTAGTATCTGTACCACTCTGCAGCTTGTCTCTTCATTCTCTTAACAGAGCAAAAGCTTTTAATTGTTATAAAGTTCAGCTTGTCAGTTTTTAAAAAACATTGCAGTTTTGCTGTGATGTCTGTGAACTTCTTTGGCTAATAGACCACTAAAATACTGCCTTTTTTTTTCTTCATGTCAGACAGTTAATGTGCCCATGTCGTGACAAGGCTTGAGGTAGGCACATCGCATACATAAAGCATGAACACCCAGTCATCACGCTCAGGAACCGAAGGATCAGTACTTCCTTTTGTGTATTTAATTTTAGTTGTTTTACATGTAGAACTGCAGCTTGCTCTGAATTCTTATGTGAAGTGTGAAGTCTTACGTTGAGATTGTTTCTCTCCCTTCACAGAATCTTGCTTGAGTGCTGTTTGTGCTTCCAGCTCTGTTTCATTAGTTGTCTCTGGTCATTAAACCTACACTATCCGGATGACTGTAGCTTATAGAATGGTGTTGGAATTGGTGGTTTTCAAGTAAAGTCTTGGTCAAAGTTGGTTTGATTCCTCTAGTTTCTTGGCCATTGCCACTGCATGGTGCTTTTATTCAGAACTGCTTCACTGAGAGGTTATGCGGGGCGTATTATTTAGCCTCTCAACTACATTTTCATTAACTATTAAACATTGTCAGAATACCAGATATTTTCTTAAAATAGGCAGTTCACAGGACTTGCTGATATTGTCTTGCTTATCATTACATTAAAATTTCCTGTTAAATGTATTAAGCTTCTTAGATGACTTTTTGTTTCTTTCTGTGGTTTCATCTGTAACTTTATGAGCGCAATTTTCTTTCAATGTGTGTAAATGCATTTTCTCACAGATTTTCATGATTTTTTTCACTCCTTTGTAAAACAAGATTGATTGTAAGAAAATGTTGGAACTTCAGTTCACCTTGGAATCATTACATGTATTAAAGTATATGTTTTATCTATATTCAGCTTGTATGTTATCTTAAATGATTAAAACTGTTTGAAGTATAACTTTTAATGTCTCAAGCCATTTTCAGTAAAACTATGAAATTGTATAGTTCTGCATTTTTTTATTTTAGCAGATAATAGTATGGAATACTTACATCTTCATTTCTATTTTAGGTACGTATAGCAGCAAAATTCATCATTCATGCTCCGCCTGGAGAATTTAATGAGGTTTTTAATGGTAAGTATTTAATTTGTAAAACTGTCTTGATATATCAACACTTTTTAAAGAATGCTAAAGAAGCATTCATTTTTAAAAAAGAAAAGCCTAACTACCAAGATAAAGAAAAATGTGGAGAAAGCTCTCCAGTCAGTAGCTCCCAAGCTCCTTGCAAAGTTTAAAGAAGTATACCTAAGTCAGAGCTAGGTGTTGTGGTACATTCCTGTATTTCCAGCCACTCTGGGAGCTTATGGCAGGTTTGAACTCAGCCTAAGCAATTTTGTAAGACTGTGTTCTAAAAAGTTTTAAGAATTGGTAGTGTAGCTAAGTGTGAAAGTCCAGCGTCCAGTATCTCTTACTACAGAAACAAAAAGAAAAAGGAATTCTGAGAAAAGCTACTTATATAAGGTTCTTGCCTTCACTTATATGACTTGTCTATTTTTAAAATTAATGAGCAAGGCCCAAAAAGAATGTGTGAGTACTGAAAATTGCAATTGAAAGTCATTTGAAATTGACTTTGAATTGGTATGTTGTGTGTTGAGGCACAGTAAGTTTGGATATTTAAATGAGCCATTAGATATGCCTGGAGGAGAATGACCTGTGGAGTGAGAGTGGGATATGAAATTTATCTATTAACTTTCAGAAGGTACTTTAGAGTTAAAACAGCTATTATATCTGAAAGGGAAATCTCTTCTGAATTGATTTTTGTGACATTTTGTTGAAAGTCTTGGTGTCAGAACGATTCCGAGAATAAAAAGAAAATCTAAAAATTACAGTCATAAAATCTTACCAGTTCAGCAGTTCATAAATCTGTTTCATAGACTTCTATGTTAGGACCCCTGAAACATAGATGTGTGGTCTTCATTCACAAACACTTAATTGGTACCAGTAGTCCTGGACTAGGGTTCTGAAATTATTTTTTAAGCCTCCCATCCACTACTGTTTGATTTGCAAGTATACCCTGGTTTGGCACCATAGCCCAGTTCTCTCTTTAATAGTAACATTTTATTTTATTCCAATTTTAAATCTGTTCCTTCTACTTGCTTAACAGAGTGTGTTGTCTGTTTTCAAATTAGAACTTACCTAGCACAAATAGATCTCACTTTTAAATTATTTCCCTGTGGGAATTGTAAAGGATAATTACCAGATGATACAATTATTATTTTAAAATGTTGAAAATAAAAGAATTATCCAAAAATAATTTCCCAATTTGTTTTTTGGGAGGATAAGAATAAACATAATTGTAAACATTTCTCATGTAAATAATTATAATTTAGGCAGAAATGTTCATATTTAAAACCACTTAGTTTAGATATTCAGTGTTTTAATAACTAGCAAAAGAGTCTTTCTTACATTTGTTCGTTTGTTTTATTTTGAGCCAGAGTACTGCTGTGTAGTTTAGGCTGGCTTTAGAACTATGTAGCCCTGGCTGGCTTCAAACTTGGGGTTCTTCTCCTGTCTCAGCCTGCTGAGTACTGGGATTACAGCACCTTGCCTGGCTTGAGAGATTGTTTTTTAAACCAGTGCCTATTGCTGAAGTTTGTGATAAACAGTATTTTTTCTTTTGAAACTGCTTTGTTGTTTTTGTAAACACAATTTATAGTCATTTGAAAAATTTTTAAAGTACAAAAAGCAACTTAAAAATCACAAAATTGAGGCCACACATAATGGCACATATTTGTAATCTCAGCAGATCAGGAGACTGAAGCAGAATTAAATTCAAGGCCATCTTGGATAATTTAGCAAGACCCTATCTGAAAATAAAATTTTAAAAGGGCAGATCTCTAGCATCAGTGTATGTATATGTATATATGTGTGTATACATATGTATACACACAGACGCTTGTGCCACAAAATCTTAGTTCTCCATGTGATCCACTACCACATCTCTCAACACATTAAAATATGTAAATATGCTAATGCTATTCCTACTGAATTTCCCCTTACTGTTTGTTACATTATGAATGCATTTCATGTTTATAGATAATTATCTACATTTTTAATGGCTGTTGGAATATATATGAATTTCCCATTGATTTATAAGAACAAGAGTCTGTTTACATATTTAACCAGTTTCTTAGTGGAAAATTCTTTGGTTTTTCTTTAGAAGAAAATTCTGTGTTTTCTTCTAGTAAAAAGAAATGGTGTATTTTTTATGCACTGTATAATAGCAACTATATAAAATTTTTATATAGTGAAAGAAGATGTAGCAAGACTAGAATAGAATTTTATTTACTGGTTGTACTCGTTTTCTTGCTGCTGTGACAAAATACCTGACACCCAAGATTGATGGAGTAAAGCTTTATTGGGTTGGCAGTTTCCAGAAGTTTCATGCTGTAGTCATCTGGCCCAAGGCGGGTGGCACTCAGGACAGGGTTACCAGTCCATGGTATGCAGAAGGTAACAGAAGGAACGAAGGACCTTAATAATTTCCTTCTGTCCCTATTATCAGGCTACTTGGGGCAGTAGGATTCACTCTTAATTCTTGGGCCTTTGAGCACCATGAATCAGTTCCAGGGTCACACCCTAGATGTAGCACCTCTGAGAAAGCCACACCAATACGACCTAAGGCCTTAGGGGACATCTAAACGGGAGCTGTAACACTGATGGAAGTATACATGCTTTCCTTTAAGTTACTTGATTTTCTTTTCTTTTCTTTTCTTTCTTTTTTCGTCTTTTTGACACTATGCAGTTCAGGCTGACCTTGAGCTCACTTTGTAGCCCAGGCTGGTCTCAGACTGGCACTGGTCCTCCTGCCTCAGCCTCCCAAGTGCTGGGGTTACAGGCGTAAGCCACCATGCCTGGTGAAGTTACTCCTTTTTCTAATAAAAATACTGTAGTTAGATTTTTTAAAAATGAGTAATAGTCACATGTCTGTATAAGAATACAGTCTAAAATTAAGATGTTTTCTGTGGCTATGTCACTTTCAAAACATCCAGTTTCCTCTTTAAGATTAGGACAAATTAAGAAGCAACCAAAGAAAGATTTAAGTTGAAGGTAGTAAAATTAGTTATCTGTTCTTTGAACATGATCTGTCTAAGGAAAATGCCTATGTATATAGACTGATCACAAATTGTTACTGTTTAATCACTTTCTATAGAGCAGACTTTAAATTGGTGATTTTATTGTCTGTCTAAGAAGCACAGTCTTCACTTTGTTCTGCAGATCTTACTAAGCCATTTTTCTGATATAGCTTATCTCCTTTGCTATTCGGAGGTACAGTGCATTTTACCTATATCTGCTGTCAAGAATACAAAATTACAGGTATTTCTGCTGAATTCCCTTGTCTGTTTTCTTTTTTTACTTATTTGTATTTTTAGGGAAGGGTCTACAGGATTTTCAGGGTCTTACTATGAGATTGGACTCATAGTGATCCTCCTCTTTACGGCCTCCTAAGAGCTGGGATTACAGATGTGTGCCACCACACCCGGTCTCAATTGCTGTTTCAGTATGCCCCGGGGGTGGAGCCAGCAGAGCAGACCTGGGGTCCTTGTCTGTTATTTAACCAAAATCTTTTATTTCTTTAAAATACCATGCTGTGTGTTTGTGGATATTTTGATCATTTAGAATGACATTTTGACCTTGCTTACATTTTGGGTGAGGTTTGTAAAATACATAACAATATGCAATGCATACATTCTTCACACATAAATAACAAAATATAATCCTTGTTTTGCAGATGTTCGGTTGCTGCTTAATAATGATAATCTCCTCAGAGAAGGAGCAGCCCAGTAAGTATATAATATTACAGTTAAAAATGGCTTAGGAAAAAGATGTTTTAAAAAACGATAGTAAAGCAAAAATCCCTAATTGAGGGATTTGAACATCACAGTTTTTTGTTTCTCATTTTCCCTAATGACACTTAGTAACTCCCCATTTCCTACGCCTGGAGACTGCACCAGTCTACTTTCTATAAATTCACTACTTTAGATACTTAAGTGCAGTAGTATATAGTATTTGACCTTTGTGACTAGTTTATAGTACGGTACAGAAATTGGTTTGTCTTTTTTTTGAGACAGGGTTTCATTGTGCAGCTCAGGCTGGCCTTGAGCTCACTTTTTCAGCCCAGGCTGGTCTCAAACTCACACTGATCCTCCTGCCTCAGCCTCCCAAGTGCTGGGATTACAGGCGTGCACCACCACACCCGGCGAAATTGGTTTATCTTATACTTTGCTTTTAGTTACCAACTTCTACATAGATTGGCTATGTCTAAATTTTTTAAGCATTATTAAAAGTTTTATATGTTCAAGGAAGATTTTCTTTATAGTAGCAGTTTTATTTTGATGAAATTGTTTTGTGGAATCAAATAAGGTACGTAACAGTACTTTGAAAGTATATTTCCTCTTAGTTCTGTGCTAAATAACTTAGTTTTCATATAAATGTAATAGTGGATTTTTTTTTCATTTTAGAAACAAAATTTTCATTGAGTTCTTCAAAATAAAGATTAGTGACAGTGAAACGTCTATATTTATGTAAGTGGGGAGTCAGGATAAACAAATGTTCCTGAGTTTTCTTGTTCATACTGACAATTGTTGCAAACTAGGTTTCTTTTATTATAAACCAGTTTCGATATATACTTCAAGAGGTAGGCACATTGAAGTAGAAAATACAGTACTTTGATCTGTTACAGGAAATGAAAAAACTTTCAGGAATAAATTGTGGTAGAACAAGGTCATATTTATAGTATATGACCCCAAGGAAAACATCAAAAGCTTTATAATATGTACTTTGGATTTTTTTGAATGTGTTTATACTTTCTGTAGGTGTTTGCTGCCTCGATAATCTAGTAGAGAAAGCAAATGTTGATTTCATATTCTTTGTACCCACTTTCTCAAAACTGATTATGGAGATTATTTTGTAGAAATCTTATGGTTTCTGTAAAGCACAGAAATACATTCTAAACTAGGAAATGAATTTATAATGGTACTGATGTTCTGGTTAATAATTTTAGAACAAAAGTAGCGTTACCCAGTTTTTCCCTTAGTTCTAAATTACTTTCAAAATACCCAAACCTTCAAATTAAGATGATTTGTCATTCTTTATTACTTTCTCATCACTGGGACAAAATATCCAACAGCAAATTAAGGAAGACCTTTACTGTGGCTCATGGTTTTTAGGGGATTCAGCGCATGGTCAGCAGCTTGAAGACAGAAGGGCATAATGGAAGTATCTGGCAGAGGAAAACTGCTTGCCTCATGGCGACCAGGAACCAGAGTAAAGAGAGGAGCTGGAGGTAGACGCCAGAGTCCTGCCTCCAGTGATCTGCCTCTTCTGCTGAGGCCCCTCTCCTAATCCCACATGTAACTGGGTATAGTGCCCGCATTACTCCATCACCTTTGGAAATTTCCACCTCTGCAAATAAGATTTTAAGGTACATTCTAGATTCAGACTGTAACATTCCACTCTAGGCCTCAAGAAGACTTGTGTCTATATCTCTTAGTGTTGCCAGAGTGTTAGTAGTTCTGGCATTGCTGAAATTCTCAAGTTGAAAGTCCTCTGTGGTACTCAAGGCAAACTGTTAGCTGTGAGCCTCTATAAGAATCAGAAAGAAAGTGAAATAATTCTAACATACAATGACAAAGGAATCATACCAAAGCAAGATCAAAACCAAGCAGAATAAATAACGAATCTTGTAGTTTCATGTCCAGCATCCAGGGCAAAACTGTGGTGAGATGTAAGCCTCACACAGCTTGGGATGCCCTCCTCCAACCCATCATCAGTACAGCCATTGTGGCCTCTTTTTTTGTTTGTTTGTTTGGTACTGGAGATCAAACTCAGGACCTTGCTCTTGCCAGGCAGTTGCTTATACCACTGAGCTATCTCCCCAGCCCAGTGCTCTCTTTCTTGAGCTGGCTGTACATAGTGCCTTCAGCTTTCCTCAGTAGACACTGCACATGCCTGGCTTCTCCAACTTCCTGGGGTCTCCACCACACTTATGGATTCCCTTTCCAAGTTTCATGGACTGCCCTCTCTGGCCTTCTAAAATCTCAGTGGAAACTTCCTTGGCCCCACAGCTCTTACATTTGCATTCCTATAAGCCAGCAAAATTATATGGATGTTTCCATGGTCTGCCTTGATCAGTAGCCAGACCCCCTTTGCATAGCTGAACACTATAAATTCTGATTTTGAACACTACAAATCTCCAAGAACCAATTCCATAGGTAGCTCTTCTTGAGCAGGATGTCTTAGGCTCTGTTCTGAAAGTACTCGTGCTTGCCTCTTCAACGTGTGAGGACAAGATCTTGGTTCCTCAGATTCAAGGCTTCCACCTATTCTTGTAATGCAGAGTACTTGACTTATCTTTAGTGCTGATATTTTTAATGACCTTGCCCTCCTTTGCCAAACTCTGTAGTTACATTTTTGGGGATACTCCAGACTTTTCAAATGGGTATTTTGGCTCCTGAATTTCACTAAAAGTCTGACCAAAAGTACCCAGGCCGCCTGCACATTGGACTGTCTGGAAATTTCATTTAGATTAATCTGCTACCCTTAATCTCAGTCTCCCACAGTATCTCAGGATATGAGCAAAATATAGACATATTCCATGCCAGAGTGTAGCACACATGGCCTCTAGTCCAGCTTGTTTCCAGCTGGAACTTTCTGAGCCTGGACTTTTCTGCACAGATTTCTATTAGCTTTTTGGTTTTCTGAGCTATGATAAAAATTTCCCCTCAAGCCTGCCTTAAAGCATTCTAGGGTTTAACTAGCATCTGCAAATCTTACAAATCTTCCTGAAAACTAGTTCCAAAAGCTTCTGAGTCACATGACCAGGTATTGACATGCCTTACCTGTATATTCAGTATTAGTATTTGTTTAGCCATTTTCTTTTCACTGGGCCACAAACTTGACTCCTACAATTTAAAAGCAGGTGTGATTTATTTTGGCCCATGGTATCTAGAATGTTTAGTCCATAGTCCACTGGCTCCAAGCGAGGGGCTTGGAGGAACAGTCTGCTCAGGTTATGGTGGTCAGAAGCAGCAAAAGGAACGGCCAGGGAGGGAGATACATGCTTCCAGGCCCCACCTCCAGTGCTCCACCTCTTGCAGTTAGACCGTTCAGTAGAGATACAAATTAATCACCCAGCTAATCCTCCATGAACATAGGACCCCTGGGACCCAGTAGCCTTCCCAACCCTTACTTGGGAATACATGAGATTTGGGGATTATTGTAAATCTGAAGCAGACCAAAATTCATAACATAAGCTTAAAAATCATCCAAACCAACCCCACATTTGGTGTACACAGCCTGGTATAGGTTTGTTAGAAATACCCAATAGTCATAGACTAATGTTTGCTTCTTAAAAAATCATTATTAAAAAAATGTTGAATTTCTTTTATGTATCTCTTCTACGTACTCATGCTTACCTTCCGTCTCTGCCCTGTTCATCTCCTTTTATCTTTTTCCTTTTCCTTCTTTTTATAAAAGGAAACGGCAGGGCTATAGTGGTTCTAACAGCATATCTTTACTTAAGAAGTACACAAACTCAGTATATTCCAAGTAAAATTAGATTCACTGAAGGATGGCTACTGTCAAATCTAGAACACTTTGAAATGTTCATAAGTAGCCTTTTTTATTCAGTGGACAAAAATAATGCCACACTTAACTGATTATAAGGTAAGTAAGTCTCCTTGGGATTTTCCAGTGGGTAGCCACATTGGTATGAGATAAAACTTAATTATAGAAGCATATCAGAGGCATGTAGATAAATTTTAGCTTTCTGTGTGGAGGTAATGTTTTTATTCTATTTATTTTATCTCATTCTTAAATGATGACCAGGATTCCAGTAATAAATAAAGAAAATAAGGGCTGGCACAATACCTCCATGGACTAAAGTGCCTGCTTAGGCAGGTTCAGGGACCAGGATTCGATCCCCAGCACGCCATGTTGGCCCTATCCCCTGGGTGTGACATGGTGATTGAGATTAGGCATGGCAATGGGCACCTGTAATCCCAGCACTTGGGAGGCTGAAAACAGGAGGATCACTACAAGTCTGAGTTGTGTAGTGAGACCCTGTAGACCAGCGGTTCTCAACCTGTGGGTTGAGACCCTGGCGTGTGTCAAATGACCAAGCACAGGGGTTGCCTAAAGCCATCGGAAAATACATATTTAAACCCATGCTATGCCATGGTGAGAAATGTTATTTATTGGAGTTAGTAATTTGAAGTAGCCTCCAAAATTATTTTTTGGTTTGGTGTCACCGCAAATGAGGAACTGTATTGTGGGGTCACAGCTTAGAAAGGTTGAGAACTGCTGCTGTAGACCCTGTCCTAAATACAAAAGCGAGAAAGAAAATGCTGTGGCTAAATTGAGGAGGAAGCAGGGAGAAAAGTGTTAGATGTGATGGATGACTTAGAGTATGAACACCTCTAGTAACAGGTCACTTAGAAGTGGATATGGGGCTGCACAACTCCGAAAAGGGCAGGAGACCAGTTTTCGGTGTCCAGTGGTGTGCTTAGTATATAGTAATAAGACCTCAGTAAATGTTTTTGTGGCTGGAAGGGTGGATGAGTGGATTGGTGGAGTTTTCTGGACAAAACAAGCATCCTTTTGAAATAAATCGCTTGAGGTGAGTAGTTACCTGCCTGCATTGAGGCTGTTCTTGGGAAAATTACAATTGCAATGAGTTAAAACCTGAACAGCTGCTGTCTTCTCCCTTCCGTGCCATGTGCTTCTGTATTTACCCTCATCTTTCTTGATGATGTGGTGTCAGGAAGTTGACAGATGGCATTTTGCTTTGCTATGTTTCTGTGCGATTTATCCGTGCTGCTTTTCTCAACAACAAAACATTCCTTTTGGGGGGAAGATTTAGAAGCTAATACAGGAAGTTTTGACTTACAAATGCATTCCATTCCATGAGAATGCTCCAAAGTCAGACTCATCTGAATCTGAAAATGAGTCTTATACAGCACTGTGCAACAATGAAAATTCACAGCTCCAGTGTTTCTAAGTCAGGGACTTAATGTGCCTGGCAATTCAGTGACCATCTGGCCATCCACTGTAATCTAAAAAGCTTCCACATAGACTAAGTTTTGAAATGAACTATTAAGTTTTACAATTCTATCTTTTCTAATAGGTACATGTTATTTCTAAAAGGTTTAGTAGAATACTGTACAGTATGTTACACAATTTTTGGATAATTTGTCATGCTATGAGAGTTTCCTAGACATGAAATACATAATTATCTGGTGATACATTATTTACTGCTGTGGAGGGAGAGAGAAGCTTTATTCTTTAAGTCTGTCCCATCGATTCCTAGCTTAGAGTCTAGTCTAGCATGGACATTAGCAGTAACCTAACTGTCATTTCTGGATCTAGTTGATTTGCTACCCAGTTTGTGGTACACGATGCTGCCAGATTAATCTTTACAGGTACTCCTTTGATTTTCTTAAAAAGTTCCTAGGACTCTCAAGGCTTATGCTATTGTGGCAGGTCTATTGAAGTTGGTGCTTTCTGGTCCCACTAGTTGAAATACTCTTTTTTTGCCCATCATTTGAATCTGCAAGACCAAAACCTATTCAGTTTTTGAAGCACATTCCTCATTATTATATACATTATGAAATTAGGCCCAGTTCTCCTCAGTCTTACCATAACAATTAAAATTTTTTTCATTACAGTGCATTATTAGTAATTCTTTTATGGTACTGTCTTATGGTTTGTATTAGTTACTTTTTGCTAATTGCTGGGACAAATACCCAACACTCAAAATGAAGGAAGGAAAGGTTTATTTAGCTCACAGTTCGTAGAGGTTTCAGTCCATATTTGGCTGGCCCAAGGCTGAGTAGAACAGAGCAGACAGCATCCGGTTCATGGCGGCAGAACAGCAACAAAATGGTGGCAGAGATATCCAACCAAACACGGCAGCAGAGAGCAACAGCAGCAGCTCGAGCTCCAGTCTGTCTCTCTGTCTCTTTATATTGCATCCAGGCTCTCCGCCTTAGCTCCCACCCTAGGCTACACCCATAATCCCAGAAGTACTTCCACCCATAATCCCATCAGTACTAAAACCTATAATCCCAGGGATCATGGATCAAGTCTCAAACTCTAGAAGTCCCTGCCCAATGACTCCATGAGGCTTTGGGGGGACAACTAGACATAAACCATAACATTCCGCCCCTGGACCCCCAAAGTCTCTTACATATCCCTTTTTACAAAAGACATTTTAGTCCATCTGGAAGAGTTGCCAAAGTCCCAATAGTTTCAGCATTGCTGAAAAGTCCAAATCCCAAGTTTCCTCCAAGATCCAAGGCAAACTCTCAACTGTGAGCCCCTGTACAATAGAAGAGTTAAACATATCCAACATTCAAAGGCATAAGATAAACATTACAATTCCAAAAGTTGCAAACAACAGGGTAATACAAAACATTGGGACCAACACATGTCCAAAATCCAGCAGGGTAAACATTAAATCCCATAGTTCCAACTGGAGAATCCGAAGCAGTCTGCACTGAGTTGTGAGCATCATGCAACTCTACTCCTACAGCACTCTTGGTGATAATTCCCATGGCTTCTCTCTTAGGCTGGCTTTGCTCCCTCTTAGCACGATCCACATTCTTGGCTTTTCCAAACTTCTGGGGTTTCCACTGAATTGGCTTCTCACTCTCTGCTT
>PVJA010021654.1:0-35284 GCA_004027025.1 Myocastor coypus
TCTGGGCTGCAGATAGACTGGGGTGTCACCTGCACAGAGGAGGTGCTGAAGGGACCCTGGACAGCGCTCAGCAATGAGAGAGGGAACTGAGGGAGACAGAGGTCTGAAAATGCAGAAGGCTGGGCTCCGGTGGGGTGGGCGAGGGTCCCTACTGCGCCGCACGGGAAACTCCGCTGTGTCCTGTGCTTCCGCAGGAGTTCTGGGCAAGCTCGTGGGAGGGCGGCCTACTGATGGGAGCTCATTCCCGGTGTGGACTCGCTCTGCACTGCGCATGCTCAGGGCCTCTGGAGTCACTGTTCAGAGGCGGGGAGATGAGGCCCGCCAAGGACAAGGTCACCTAGCTGAAAGCGGCGGAACAAGGACAGAAGCCTGGCCTGCTGCCTCCAAAATGCTGGCTCCCTATAGCTAATGTGCCGCAGCGTCTCACACACTGGCAGAAAGAAACAATGGCCACCGCCGACTGGCCCTGGCCGGCCTCTCCTCAGCAGGCCTGTGAGAAGGACTCGGGTTCCTGGAGACACATTCAGGATGGGCATCCATTCACCCTTCAGATCCCAGGAGGAAGGAGGCCTCTGGAAGGAGGGCGCCCCACTTTAAGGAGCACTAAGGAGGCAAAGGCATGATGAGGCGAGGCGGGCTCACTCCAGGGCCGGCTTGGATCCTGACTGCCTCTGCCGAGCTTGGGTTTCCTGGGAAGCGGGAGTGGCGATCCTTCCCCAGCACTCGTGCAGGCCCCAAGGAGCCAGAGGCTAGACAGCCAACGTGGACTGAAGGCACAGCAGAGCCCAACAGGTGCCGGCGGGCCTCGACCCCTGGTGCTTCTGCCTCACCCCCGTGCTCCCAGCACGTGTGTTCACCTCCAGATGCCACGCTCCCTCCAGGGCTGGTGGCTGCTCACACTGTGTCCAGGGAGCTGGTATCAAGTGCTAGGAGATCAGGGTTGAAACACACCCTCCATTGAGACAAAACAAGGTTCCCCTCCTGCTCCAGCCACTCACTATGGAAGTGGTCTTGGAAGGCCACACCTTCTTCTTGCATAATTGCAGGTCTTAAAATAGGGATGTGTTTCCTGGTGATACTTAGTTGAAAACATACGATGCTACATGTCCAGGCCAGGGGGCACTGGTACACAGTTACCCACAGGACACCGACAATGTTTGTAGTCATGGCCATAGGCACTCATTTGGAGCAGAGCTGGACAGTTGCCACCCGCCTGCCCCCTTGTTTAGTAGCAAAGTGACATGAAATGGCTTCTGACAGACACCACTGGTTACCTGCTGGAAGCGAAAGGACTCAGATCGCCTCTTCTGGTTGAGCTGCCACTCCTTGAAGTGCAGCACGGCCTCATCCACGTTGACGATGCCCAGCTTCACCTGCTCCTGCAGTGTGATGAGCTGCCGCTGGCCCGGCGTCTTCATGCCAGCAAATGGGTCATACACACTTGACTGGGGCCTGTCCCGCCATGGCCTGACTGGTGGCTCTGAAAAGACAGCAAACCTTAGGCTCAAGAGAGCGGGTGCAAGGAGATTGAGGTACCACAGAGGAAGGGGATTGAACGTATATGGATGTGCCTAAGGAGAGTCACCTAGAGAGAAAACATTCCTCAGGCTTTCACAGAGAGCAAACCGGTCAAGCAATGGCTGTGACTCATCCAGATGGCGGACACTGACACCAGTTCTACAAAGCACTGCACATGGTTCCAAAATAAATCCTGAGGGGATCTGACTGACCTTGGGAGATACAAAAACTACATGTTTTGTTATACAGGTCTTGCTTTAACTTGCCCTTAACCACCCAGCAGAAAAGTTCAAACATGACACATAAAACGTAAAAGTAGTTTAGTATGCTGAGCTGTAAAAGGCTCTAATCAATAGCTTCTAACATTTCCAGTTTCGCCAGTAACCCACTGCAATTGTGGAACATTTGACTATTTATACAACTACCTTCTCTTAGCTCAGAGAGAAGAAATCTATTGTAGTAAGAACCATTAGAAAATTTATCATATCTACTCCCTGTGCCCTGCATAACTACAATGAGGACAACAATATGCATTGTATCAATTATTAGGAATGTACTACTAATGTGTTTTGAAACTGTCACACTGTAATTTCTTGTTAAAAACAATAAAAATTTTTTTTAAAAAAAGAGGGCAGGTACATCGCAAAGGAACAATTACATGTGAGGACAAGAGGGGGGAAACATGGCGTGGGACCAGAGGAGAGGGAGCAGCTAGTAATTTCAAAACCTGTTAATGCAGGCAAAGCTCCAGCATGTCAGACAGACACCAAGCCTGCCAAATCCTCCAGTCCTTAATCATTGACATGCTTTTAGACCCACATTTCTCAGCCTTCATATCACTGACATTTGGGCTGGAGGTTCTTGTTCATGGCACTGTGCTGCGCCTTGTGTACCATCCAGCAGCACCCTTGCCTATAGTGACATAGAGATAAGAATGAAGGCCAGTTGGTGTCTAGACGCAGTGGGATATGGGCAGAGCCCGGGGAGGGCTGCCTTCTGTTGCTCGGGAGTCTCAGAAAGCTGGAGCTCAAGGTTGTGGATGACGGCTCATCCCATGGGTGCCCTGTTCTTTGTTTAATTGCTACGTGACACCAATGGTGGCCTCCTCCCCTGCTTGAAGTATTATCAGTTTGCATTTGCGTGAGCTCCTGTGTCTGGAATATGCTGTATCTATTGAAGTAGTGGCGCATACTCCTTAGCCATTTTTTTAATGTCGAATAAAAAGAGTCTTCTGAGGCTCTGGGCTACTAAAGGAGAAATCTCAGTGAGTCCTCTGAAGCTACATTCATCAGGTCTTCTTGTTGTTTCTTTTGGCACCAACACACGACATACAACCCTTGGCCTCTACCAACTGGGTGCCAGCATCTCTCCTTTCCCCGCTCATGCCAGCCAAAAGTACTCTCAGATGGACCCACGTGTCCCCTGCAGAGGGCAAGATCACTCCACATAAGAGCTACAGCTTTCGACTTCAACCCACTCCCAGAAGAGCCTAGCCAGGGTTCTTCTCCCAGCTCTACTCCCTTCCCTATCCCCACAGTGTAACGTGCATGAAACGTCAGGACACCAAAGCCTAAGGGCATTGTGACCCAGGTCCAGGAGCAACGAGTCTCAATGGCATGGTGGGTTCTGGCTTGGCGGAACCACGCCACGTGGAACGTTCTGTGCCTCCTCCACATTCCAACTGCAAAGCTCTCTGCCCTGAGGAGTCCAGGGCCACATGAAGCCACGCGCTCCCCCTCCAGGCTATGGAGTTACATCTGCAAGGAAGGAGCTGCTTGCAGAGATGACAGGGCCACTGGCACTGATGACAATGTTTACTTCTTGACACATCCAGGGCTCCTTGAGTCCAGCTCTCTCCAGCATGGGCATTGTGATCCAGGGACACCACAAAATGGAAAGAGATGGCTTCACCATGAAAACTGGGGAGAACAAGCTTCAGGGCATCTGTTATCTGCCCAGCCAGTCGCTCACCTGGACACACACACTCACATGCCCTTTGACTGGGTTTGCTTTTTCAAGGTTTTGACAGATGGGCAGGAGAGAAAACAACGGCGCACTCCCACCAGTTGCGGTCTCCCAGTGCCACAGGCCTCGGGGATGCCATCAGTGCTTAGATTGTTTCACTGCTACTTTCCAAAAGAATCGCAAAGCGATAATACTGAATGCCTCTACTTAGCACAGGCAAATTAATGAGGCGGGGGAGAACATCTAGCTCCTCAGACTTCCATAAAAATTCTTGAAGAGAACATAACGCCCAAGTTCTTACCCAAGAGCAAGGACGTGTCTTTAAAGCACGACTGAGGCAAGAGACACAGAGCAAACAGCCTGCGAGGGTGGTAAAACAGACAGACTGGGTGCTGGGCTGCCCACTTCGGGCATTAATTTCAGAGCTCAGAGCGTGCTTTCACCAACCGGTATTTTAGTGACCCTTGCAGGATCAGTTGGTACAGTACTGTAGGGCCTACCCCTAGCTTTGTCTTCACTGCAGGACTCTGGACAGCTCCATCCTCTTGCACTGCGGAGGAGCCATCACCCCGAGTAGGTGCGGAGGCACAAACACCTCTACCCCATTAAAGTTTCACTCATACAAACGGAAGCTCACAACATGGGGCATACCTTTCCGGAAGTGCTCTGAGGAAACGTACAAATTCCCAAGCTTCTCTTGACTTTTTTCTGCAAAAACTATGAGAGAAAGAGTATTCTAAGTAAAAGTCTGTTGGTTTTTTACTTTTAAAAAAAGTTTAAACTTTCTTATTAGCTCATGCAGCCTCCCGTGATTCTGCAGAGTACGTGCTCATGCCACGCTTGCTTCTCTGTTAATCCTCTTCCCCTCCCTCCCTCCCTCCCTCCTCCTCTTCTAAATCCTGTTGCCTTGCACTCATTTTTCCTGACAGTACTCACCTTAGCTTGTGTTTGTGACGTGCAAAGTCTGCATTCGTCTTTTCTTAAGCACCCTATAGCAGTGCATATTTTTACAAAGAGTTTTTATCAAAATCTTGTACAAAAAGGAATGTATACCTATGCCACCCCATAGAGTTTTCTAAATCAAAACTCGTGAAACAGACAGCTAATGAGAAAAGTGGAGATAGTACTGTCATAGGCCACAGATGGACAAGCCATCAGACTGAGCCAAAGCTGGCCAAAGGACATGCCCAGCATTTGTAAGAGCATGCTCTGGCTTGTGTGTAGATGTCTCGCCAAAGCCTCATGCACTCACTGGGCTGCAGTGCTAGGGTCTGTGGCTAATTCATGATCCAAGGCTAGCATTATGGGTCTGAGGACTGCTGGGATTATGGGCGTGAGTGCTGCCCCCAGCCTGGGGCAGGTCAGGAGGCGGGAGACTGGCCCGCTGCTGCCAGGGTTGCTGCTGCTCCTCCCATTTGCTCTCTGCTCTTTGCAGCTGCCCTGCATGGCTGCTCTCTGCCTTGGAGCCAGCTATGGCCTGAAACTTCTACTAACCATGAGCTAAGTAAACCTTTCTTCCCTTCATTCCGGGTGCTGGGTATTTTGTCCCAGTAATGAGAGAAGAGTAACTGAGACAGATCTCTAAAGAGAGGGGGACAAAAGAAAAACGATGATTAAAGACAAGGGTAATGGGAACAAGGAAGTGTGCCCCCATCACAGGACACCTGCAGCTGGTCGTGGGAGGCTTTGAAGCTGCAGAGTAAAAGAAGTCCCTAGCATCTAGGCCAATTGTGCCTTGAGACAGGACTCCAGGCAGTAAAGCATGTGCAGAGCTCCAAAGGGACTGAGCTCAGGTGACTCGGAATCAGAAAGGGCAATGGAGAAAAAAGGAAAGTGCCCACTGTGCCTCGGGTGCTAAGAGGGTATGGCTGGTCCGGCTCCCTGGGCTCTGATGGGGACACCGCCCCCTGGATTCAAGTCCTGCCTCTGTCCCTAGGAGTCCTGTAATCCTGCACAAAAGGCTTCACCTCCTCTTCCCTCCACCTCTTCTGCGTAGAAAGAGAAGGGCATCTTCACTGCATTGTCCTGAGGATTAAGGAGTTCATATCTAGAAAGTGCTTAGGATAGGGTCCAGCACACGTATGCATGGAAGGGTAGATTCTATCATCTGTGTTTTTATCCAAGCTTCAAGACTGATGCCACTAAGGCAGTAGAACCTTGGGATGCTCGTTAACCTAAGTGTTGTGGGTACTGTCTTCCAAATTAAAAGTACTTCCTCAACATATGATTTTAACCATTTATGTGTTTATTTATTTGATACAAGATCTTGCTACACAGTGCAGACTCACAGTGATCCTCCTGTCTCAGCCTCCACAGTGCTGGGATTACAGGCATGCGCCACCACGCCTGGTTTCCATGGCTGACCCAGTGTGGGGTCGGCACAGCCTGCAGTACAGGGAATCAAAGCTGGCACTTAGACCACCAAGCTATCTCCCTGACCTTCCAGGTACTATTTTATCTGACCCTCAAAATAAGGCAGTGGCAGAGTATTATCATGTATTATTCTAACATATATACTACTGTAGATATGTATCAATATCATAACCACTTTATAGATAAGGAACCGAAGGAGAAAAAGAGTAAAATGACTTACCCAGTGTCCTATGCCATATACCAGAAAATCTAAGAGCTGAGGGACGAGCCCAGGTGTCTAGCCTCTAAGCGACCACCCCTTTGGTCCCCTTTTGCCTCCCGCCTGTCCCTCACTGCTCACAGTTTCCCAGAAGGTCCATAAGAGTCCTTTAGGAACCACCTGTGCCATGTCTCAGCCATCGCCCCATGAGATACCATCCATGCTACTGCATACAGGAATTGCTAGTATGTATCTGCATGCTTCTTAACGTGGTTCCCTCAGAAACTGACCTCAAGCTAAAGATCTAAGTGTAAGTACCGTAGTTGGGAGGTAACACCAAGGTAAAAAGCAATGCACGGGGCTTCGCAGGCGGAGGACCCCCACGGACAGCTCAGGGTTCCTGAGAAACAACAGGGAACAGCCAACTCATAGTTTCCCCACCAAGGGGCAAATAACCTGGGATATTCGCCTACCAGCTCTCACCGGTCATCGGTCAGGGCACAGGGGATGTGTCCTGCCTCTCCAGGGCCTCTAGCTTGTCTTACAAGAAGGCAGTGCAGGTTCCCAGGCCAGAGAAAGCCCTCAGGCTAAGAGGCCCTAGGAGGACAAGCTGGATCTGGCCAGCCGGCACAAAAGTGTACAGAGCCAAGGGACAAGGGCAGCACACCAATGGACATGCTCACACAAGTCTATCCAGGGAGATGGCCAGCCTGACCGCTGCTGGCACTTGGAACTACAGAAAATCCCATAACTGGTTCATGACCCAGTTCAGGGTGGCCAGGGTGAACAAGCTAAAGCCAACACAGTGAAGTGGTCTTACTACCTTGGGAACATGGTGTAAACTGGCCCCTATATTTTATCTGGCAACTGCAGCCTTGCTACCAGGGGATCTAGATGAGCATTACCTGCTCTGCTCTATAACCTCCTTTCATCACAACTCCTACAATACGCTCTTATCAAAAATGGAACATGGGTGCAGAGCACATAACTGTGAGCTCTACTCTTGCAGTACCATCTCACTGACAATGCCATCTGACTGGTGTTCCAGGGATAATTATGAAGAAATCAAAACCCAGTTACCATCAGTTTTTTTATTAATGTGGGTTGGCAAGCAGCCAAGCAGACTGGCTAAATGCCAGGGCTGTGGAGGCAGAGTCCCTGGCTTCCAAGCCTGGCTGGGCTGCAGAGTGACGCAGCAACATCTGTAACCCTACACCTCCCTATCTGTCAAGTGTGAAGGGTGCTTGTCATTTAAAAAGTTTTTGCAAAGATTAAATTGTATATTCCTGGTAGAGTACTCTTGGTAGACCTCAACAAATGTCAGCTACTGAGATTATTAATAATAGTAGCAAGAAGGGTTTTAGGAGACAAAGATGTACTGGGGGTCTTGCTGACTCATCTTTCTAACTGCACGTGAATCCACCAGGAAGGGAATCTGTTCGTTGCCCCAGCATCATTCCAGAATGTTCCTGAGTTATGACTCTATCTCCTGGGGATGGCTGGAAAATATTCAGAAAAGGTGTCTTTGGGTCATGGTTCAGGAAGCCAGGAGATCTGAGCAATTGACGCTGAGAAACTCTGAAGACCCCTGTCGACCATATTCCCTGGCACACTTGCCTTTAGAAATGTATGGTTCATTGTCAGGCAGATGGTGAGCACCCGAAGCACTGGCCTCCGGCCTGGGCACGGGGACCGGGGGCCTGCTGGCCAAGTCCACACAAAAGGTCTCATCGTCGTCCACCGTGTGATAAACATCTTCGCCCTCACCAAGGTGGTGCTGCTCTCTCTCCGAATGGGCCATTCCCATGCCATTGCCTAGAGACATAGAGAAAGCAGTGACCAAGAAAAGTGGATGGCGTGAGCTGTGAGAACACCGTGGCATTCCGTGTCGGCACAGTGAGGGCCCCAGGCAAAGGGTTTCCCCTGCATCACCCCTTGTATCGCCTGTTCAGAACGCCAAAAGCAACAGGGACAAAACCTACATCTCTTTGCTTTGCCAGGAACATTGGTGCAGCCGAGTAAGTGAACGCCAGCCTCTACCACTTCCGTGTTCCTCTAGGATTCTGCTGCTATTCCTAATAGAACTAAGATGAAGAAGGCACAGCCACCAAAGCCCAAGAACACAGTCTAAGACTTACGTCCAGATGCCTCCCCTCCCCCGCCAAAGCCTTATGCGCTCCTACGTGGGGAGGTCACTGAGTCACGGGGGTGTGGTACTCGTCAGCGGATTCATCCA
Organism: Myocastor coypus; assembly: GCA_004027025.1. Lineage (NCBI taxonomy): Eukaryota > Metazoa > Chordata > Mammalia > Rodentia > Myocastoridae > Myocastor > Myocastor coypus. Next base: position 8,292 of record PVJA010021654.1, read on the forward strand.
CTGGTAAGCTGATAGATAAACATGATGTTGAGGTAAAACGTGGTCCCTGGGAACTGCCTGGAAGGGTGCGCTTCCCTCCTCCCCTCTGCCCACGTGGCTCCCTGCTCTCCAGGCCATGAATGCTCCTCTTCTCCATGCTCTGCCGTGGAGCCAGCTCACGATGAACTGCAACCTCCAAACCGTGAACAGCACAAATCTGCCTCCTGAGAGCTGTGGGTGTTTTCTTGGGTACTCCGTTTCAGTAACAAGAAAGGAACTAAGATCCTTGGAATTGCCCCTCGGTGTTAGGACAGCAGTGTATGCTGTCCTACCAACAGTTCCAGTTTCCTCTTTTTGTTTTGGTATGTATCTTTATCCTCCTCCAAATAGCTACCGGAAACCATTCCTGAAGACTTCTATGCCAAGAACTGTTGCAGGTGTACCAACCCCGACGTTACTGACGTCTCTGATTTTATGAGAATGCTGTAGATATCTCTACTCCTCAGGCCCACATGCACATGAGGAGGATTAAAGACTTTTTTTTTTTTTTTTAAATGAATGTTGTACAGGGTCTCACTACACAGCCTGGACTCATAGGGATCCTCCTGTTTTCAGCCTCCCCAGGGCTGGGACTACAAGCATGTGCCCCCACACCCCTAGTCTCATGGTGGGCTCCCTGGGGACAGGGCCGACAGGGCATGTGGTGCCAGGGATAACTCCTGGTCCCTGTGCTTGCCTAAGTGGGCACTTAGTCTGCTGAGCTATCTCGCCAGCCCAAATTTAAGGCTTTAAATAACTTGCCAAAAGCCACTTGGAGTCAGGTCAACCCTCAGGGAAATATGGCTCCAGTTTGTACCCTTAATCTCCATGATCTGCTGCTTTTTTAGAAATCTCTGCTTCCCCTCTGCTCCCCACCAACCACACAGATTGCAAATGAAAAAGCTTGTTTCCCACCCATTGCCTGCCGGTGACCCATAGACCTCAAGTTTTCTCTTTCTTCAAGAAGTTTCTCAAGGATCTATTTCTTCTTCCTCTAGCCATTCCATCAGTAAAGGTTTACTAAATGCCCATTTAAGATGCAGCAATGAGTTCATCTTGGCTTTTTTCCTATGGAACATCTAATCTAGGAATTTAGGTTTTCTTTTCCTTTGTTTCCCTACTATGCAGTTCAGGGTGGCTTTGAACTCACTTTGTAGCCCAGGCTGGCCTCAAACTCACAATTACCCTCCTGCCTCAGCCTCCTGAGTGCTGGGATTTCAGGTGTGCACCACCATGTCCCTGGCTTTGGGAATTGAGGCTTTTGTGCATCTTTTCAAGTGGCAGAGTGTGCTCTTGGCTTTCCAGTATCAGGCTCCAGCGGATCGATCAGGCTGGTCTCAACTCATGAGAGGACTCCAGATCCTGAGGCTCCACCCACAAGATGTGTTGTCATTTATCTGTCCATTTCTGAACATGTTGTACAAGGACTTGAGGAAACTCCAGGGAGGCTTTCCCAGTATCAGTCAAAACGAGAGAGCTGAGAGACTGCCATGTGCCCGACTAACTTCCACAGTACCTAGTTCTGCTTCAGTTCTTCATCCTGCAAAATTCTGGCCTACCTCAGGAATGTTGTTCCTCTGCCTGCAACCTTCTCCTCTCAACACCGCGCCAGGCCAGCCCAGCCTCCCTTCATGCTTCAGCAGAATAGGGACCTCTGACAGAGGCCTCGCTGGCCGCCCAGGCTAAAGTGTGTCTGCCCAGTGACAGGCCCTTGCCATCCTAAGACTTGTGTTCTACAACACTGCCATAATGTCACTTACACATGCATCAGTGTGTTGAACTGTTGTTTCCTGCCTGAAGGAGGGCAGATCCCGACCTTCCTGCCACTTGATTCTGTAGCCAAATAGAAGACCTGGGAACTCACAGGAACTCGATTCTGTTATGGCATATACTCAGCAGCATTCTTGAGATGAGTGAAGAAATAAATTCTGGGTGAAATATATTCTGTAAGGCAAACAGAGGCCGACACAGCATGTGTGTGCCTCCCCAGTAGTTTGTGTTCTGTGTTTGTCCTCCATCCCAGTATCTTCCTAGTCTGGCTGGGAAGACCTCTGGGGACCTTCAGGCAATGTTAAGGATTACTGCTATATTATCAGGGTAAGAGGAAGGAAGGTTTTTCTTCCTCAGTAGGAGAAAGTTTTAAAGCTTCAGAAACAGAGAGCCATGTGTGGAACTTTGGACAAACAGAATCTGCTTCCCTTAGCAACATTTGTCTATTTGTGGGGCATTTGTGGGAGGCTTGGGCCAGGAGGGCTGTGCACCGGGCACCCTATGCCCTGTTCTCATTCCATCAGCAGCTACCATCCATCAACCCAACAACTCCCTTGGCTCCTATTGGCCAAGGAAATTGTTAGGAAGCCTCTCCAGTCCCACCCAGCTGCCAGCTTCCCTGGGAACCTCAAAGGGACTCGGTTCTGGGGCTCCTCGATTCCCCGGTAGGATGAATTCCATTCCTCAGCTACTCCCTCCCCTCTTCATTATATTATGTCATGTCAAAGGATGAACCATGAAACTAAACAACATGCTCTACCAGTGTGCCCAAGTACTGTTCTCAGCCAGTCAATGCATTTGGCTGGGGACTCAAAGTTAATCCCAACCAAGAACTGTTGGCCAACTTCTGGAGCTAACAGCTGAAGGCCATGGGAGTGGAGTGCAGGGACAGGCCTGCCCCCAGGTCCCTGCCACTGTCATCCCCACACTTCCCCCCTTCTTTTACAGAGAGCATTAGCTTTCAAATTAATTCTTCCTAAGTTCAAGATCCCAAGAGATGCTTCCAGAATCTCATCAGGCAGAGATGAGAGGCTTAGCAGAAAGACTAGGAATGGTTCCAGTTTTATCGGAGTTGCAGACTAAGCCTCAATGTAAGATTTTCTTTGAAATAGTGTTTTAGACCTTTTGTACAGTCCCTGTGGAAATGTAAGCTTGGCAGAACATCAGAGAGAGTGTTTAGATATTGTCAAAATTACAACTACATATTTCCCTAGATACTGTCATTCTGTTCATGTATAGTACACATAGACGGAACTATGTGAAAAGACATCACACACAACAAAGATATTCATTGAGGCAAGGTTTACATGGCCTAAGAAGCTAAAGAAACCTAAACAGTTTTAATAGGAAATTCCCAATGTCATGTTTGCGAGGGAAGACTACATGGCTATTTAAAAATTCATATTTATGCTGAGATAGTACTTGTGCATAAAAGGAATACTATACATACGTGTGGTATGTACATATTATTTATTTATTTATTTATTTATTTATTTATTTATTTATTTATTTGCGGTACCAGGGATTGAACTCAGGACCTTGCACTTGCCAGGCAAGCACTTATTCCATTGAGCTATCTCCCTGCCCCCGGTATGTACATATTAATATGTCCAGAAATTTTCTAGAGCATTTAGGAGAAGAGGGAAACTTATTTGCACTACTCATTTTTTAAAAAAATATTACTTGGATTTTTTACTTGCATATTTTATTTCTATGATAGTAAACAACAATAATAAGCAGAAATAAAAAGAAATCAAAACAGGGTTCCACTGTGAAAGAAAGAAAGAAAAGAAAAGAAAGAAAGAAAGAAAGAAAGAAAGAAAGAAAGAAAGAAAGAAAGAAAAAGACAGAAACAAAGAAAGTTCTGTTCTAGACTTCAGGTTCTTAAAGTGAGTTGCTGGGCCACTTAGGGAAGTCAAGAAGATGAATCTTGGGTCCCCTCCAGATAGATCTAGATAGATCCTTTGAATCGGGCACTCTGCGGGTGGCCCAGGAATTATTGTTGTTGTTGTTTTGTTTTGTTTTTCATGGTACCAGGGATCAAACTCAGGACTTGGCGCTTGCCAGGCAAGCATTTATTCCATTGAGCTATCTCCCCCGGCCTAGAGAGAGATTGTGTTCTAATGAGGCCTCTGCATGGCCTGATGCCCACTCAAGTTGGAGGATCACCATTAAAGGAAATAGTCTGGAAAGTGACACTGTGGCGGCTAGTACAGAGTGAGTACCTACTGCGTGTTGCATAGGAGGTGACCCTTCCCCACTGCACCATCGGAGGCTCACGGGACACAAAAACCAGCCCAAGATTACGGTGAGTGACAAGCTCAGGGCCAGAATCAGTCTGAGCAGAAGCCCCGCTGAGGGCTTAGCCAGCCCATCGCCGAGGCGCAACCCCAAGCCATCGCACCACACTCACTGCCTTTTCTTTTACACCACACTGTACTTTACAAATTGAATGAAAGCTTGGAGGACGTCTTCCTCCTCCACTGGCCAGAACTGATGCCTGGTCACCAGCGTTTGCCACATACCAGTGACAGAGTGGGAAATTATCTCTTCCACTCAGGACCAAATAGATGAGTCTAGAATGACCAGGTGCTCTCATCTAATTATCATGTGGTCACATGATGTCCCTTCAAACAAAAAGGCAGGGATAGTTTTACTTCCTTTCAGAAGGGGGCAGTGTGCCCACGGGTCACAGCGGGGACTCTGATCAAGGCTGGAAGGCTTTGCCACCAGCTCCTATACTCCGCTTCCTACCTATATGCCCGTGGGACTGCATCTCTCCGTGGCTCTGACCCCTCTCCCACAAAATGGAGATGCCAGTGGACACCTCACAAGGTTGCAATGAGGATCACAGTGTAACACATAAAGCAGTAGACTGGGCCTGCTACGCTGCTGAACACAGCAAGGCAGACCTGAGGCCAAATAGCAGTGCTGGCAGAGCAAATCCCATACCCGGAGTCGTTCTTGCCCTCTTGGGGACAGGTGCTGTGGCTGCCAAAAGTGCACCTCTCAGGGAACACTTAGCTTTCACGACAGGTCAGCAAGTCTATTTCAGAGGTACAGGTAGGAAATACTTCAGGCTATACAGTGAGTTGAAAGCTCCTCAGTTCTGCCCGGCAGCACCCAAGCAGCCACGGATAACTGCAAGGGAGTGCTTTAGTATGTTTTGATGAAACTTTGCTTATAAGAACAGATAGCTGGCCAGGCTGGGGTTTGTCTGCTGCTGCTTTAGAGCTTTCTCAGCCTCCTTACTGCCCAGACCATTTGTTTTCAAGAGTCCATCTGCCGGGCGTGGTGGCTCACGCCTGTAATCCCAGCACTTGGGAGGCTGAGGCAGGAGGATTGCTGCGAGTTCGAGACCAGCCTGGGCTACAAAAGTGAGCTCAAAGCCAGCCTGAACTGCACAGTGAGACCCTGTCTCAAAAAGCCAAAAAAAAAGAGTCCATCTGTTATGGTTTGTGTCTGGGTGTCCCTCAAAAGCCTCGTGCAATCATGGGAAAGCTTTTTGGCAGCAGCTGAATCTATAGTTTGTGATTAAATCCAGTGTTGAGATTAAGAGTATGGATGCTACGCCTGCACACCTGCCCTAGGGTGGGTAGCCTGCACACACTAGAAGAGACAAAGAGTTCACTCATGTTCTCCTTCTCTCCCTTCCTCCCTCCTTTTCTTTTTCCCTCAAGTCCCCCTGCCCCTTCTTTCTCATTGCCTTTGCTGTCTCCTGCTACCATAAATAGTTGCTGCTCTGCCATGTGCCACCCTGCCTCAGAGCCAACTGGTAATGGACTATGGACCTATGCAAACTGTGAGCTAAATAAACCTTTTCTCCTTAACTCTGGGTGTTGAAATTTTCTCTCAGCAATGAGGGAAAAGTAACTAAGATAGAATTTGGTACCAGAGAAGTGGGGTCATTGCTATGATTGTATCTGACTGTGTGGCTCAAGAGACTTTGGGAATGGTTTGTGGAAAGAGATTGGAGAGGTTCCAAGATGCCAGCTGAAAAGGCAGAGCTGGAACACCTTAGGCTGTTCTATATGGGAGATTCTGTCAGAGCTCAGAAGACAAGAAGGCTGATAGAACTCTTACTGGTAAAGACTAGGCACAGAAGATTTCTGTTGGAAAGACTGTATTGGCTGCTAGACTCTAGGAAATTTGTATCACGGCTTTGTGGAAAATTTGTCTGTGTTTTGCGTATGTCCAGAGACCTTGCTTAACAATGACATTCAGGGCAGCAGACTATTTAATCTGGCAGAATTTCGAGGCAATCTAATACTAAGGCAGTGGCTTGGCTATTGTTTGGGGCTTTTAGCCAGATTCATATTGAGAATCTAAAGCAAAGAGCTCAGCAGAATAATTTAAAATGTTGTGAGTTTGGCCAGAAAGGAAGCACCAGTAAAACTGTCAACTACAAAGGTAAACCAGAGATCTCGACTGCTAAGAAAGAACAGGAGAATAGAAAAGATGGCCTGAGAATATCATAAGAAGCAGCAGGACTCTCCCCTTTGCAGCCTCAAAATTGCAAAAGGGAAAGACTTTTGAGAAGAAAACCCCAGAACACCATGCTTCATGGCTATAGTTGCACCATATCCTAAAATGGTGGTAGCATAGAAAATTTATTTCTTAGAATTGGATTTGGAGCACTCAGTATCCAGCACTTGACCCCTATGGGAAAAATGAAGAGAGGCCTGGGTCCTGCTCAAGCTGGCAGCAGACCTTGGCATCCTTCATGTGCTGCAGGCTTTAGGTGCATGCAGAATAGAAGATTTGTGGGGTCAGAAAGGCTTCTACCAAGATTTCAAAAGAAGCTCTGGGAAGCCAGTGAGTGTGCCCCAGAGAGGGCAATGTGGAGCTCTGTGTGTGGAGCCAATGGCACACTGGCGATGACAGAAGTTTGGAGAAGCCAGGAACATGGATCACCTGAGGAAAACTGCAAGGAGAGAGCAGAGCCAGCCTGAGAGAAGCGACCAGAGCTATGGCGACCAGAAGTGCCATGAGTGTAGAGCTACCATAGGCCTTTGGAGTTTATATTTTGTCACAGATTGCCTCAGATGCTGCCTACAGAACTACTGGACTTAAAGTTTGCTCTGCTGGATTTTAGACTTGCGTTGGTCCTGTTCTTATGTATTCAATTTATAAGTTTTGGAGTAGAAATGTTTATCTTGCACTAATGAATGTTGGAACTGTTTCACTTTCTTTTCACTTGTACAGGAACTCACAGCTGGGAGGTCACCTTAAATCTCAGAGGAGACTTGTGACTTGGACTTTGCAGCCATGTTGAAACCGTAAGGACTCTGACAAGTCTTAGAGCTGGGTTAAATGCTTTTCACGTAAAGGAATATTCATGAGTCTTTACTGGGGGTCAGGAGCAGACTGTTATGCTTTGCATCTGGATGACCCCTAAGGTCTCGTGCAGTTGAGCTTTTTCAGGGACAGATGAATCTAGAGTTTGTGACTGATTCTGGGTTCAAGGCAAGTAGTAAGAGTATGACTATACCTGTCTGGGGCAGGCAAAGGACAGAAAGATCTATCTCTGACTCTGACTCCGACTCCAGCTCCTACTCCAACTCTGTCTCTGTCTCTCTGTCTCTGTCTGTTTCTCTCTTGTGCTGTATATTTGTGCTTACTAAGGAAGGTGCTTAATGACCAAACGATCTCCCCAGCCAAGCCAGCTAACTTTAGACTGAGCTAAACAAATCTTTTCTCCTTTAACTTTGGGTGTCAGTATTTTACCTCAGAAATGAGAAAAGTAACTAAGACACCATCCTCTCAGCACTTCACCTTCTCTATCTGTTTGACCAGGGGACCCACTATCAGTTATTCATGATCAGGTGGGATTAAGGAATTACCTACACAATTTAACACTCTCCCTCTATGACACACTCATTAATAGTAACAATAACAACTGTGAACCTTTGTTGCATATTATGTGCTTGGCCCTGTCTGAGGGCTAATGTACAACTAATTTAATTCTTACAACCTTTTCTTACTTTACAACTGAGGAACCCAAGGCCCAGGGCAGCTGAATCACCTGCCTAAGAACTTTCCAGCCATCTTGGGAAGGAACTGAATTTAGAACACAGGCCCCATTCTTTCTGACAGTGCAACACAGCCTTGACTTAGTCAAATCTATGTATCTTCCCCTCCTTCACCAGAACATAAAATATCCTAAAGAAATTGATCATATGCTATTGCCTGTGTCCCCAACACCAAAAGCCATAATAGCGCTTTGTACACAGTATGTCCTCAACAACTTTTGATCAAATAACAATAGGCATATGCATTTTAGAAGAGGTCTTGTTGGTGGCAACTGCGTTGGCCAAATCACTGGCTCTAGTGGTAGAAAGTTCCAGTCTACATGTGGCAGGTCAACAGGGAAGGCTGAGGTGGACAGAACTGCGAGGCAGAGCACTTCTGCCGTATCATATGCTATGGAGGGGGCCTTGTCCCCTGGATGGAGAGCCTCATGTACAATCAAGCAATGTCTGTCTCTCTTGTTTTGCTACAGCTCACCTTCTAAAAACTTGCGGATCATTGAGTCCTTTGTAGGCCGAGAAAAGCCATCTCCCGAGGCTGAGTTGGATGTATTTGCCTGAAGCATTTCAACATCTAGTAGGAGAAGGAGACAAAGAGACGATGTGAGGTTTGTTCAAATAGGCATGGTAATTTTACAGATGGATTTCCAAGATTTGGCATGGAAAGCTTTAAAGACTGAAGCGTGCACCCATCCATCCTTCTGTCCATCCACTCATCTCTTCAGTAAAGACACCCAGAAAGTACAGAGAATAAACAAAAGGAACATTCACAACCCTGAGGTCCTTTCCTGGGCCACAGACCTCAAAAGGGATAGGTACATTCTCACACACTGGAGAGTGTAAGCTTATTCTGAAATAATACACCATTATAGCAAATAAGCCAGTAGATGCAGGAACAACAAATCATAAACTGTGGGTTTTCTTTAAACAATAGACTATTATACAACAGTCAAAAAGAATGAATTGGAGCTACTTCTCCATAGTTATATCTCAAAACTATAATTTTGAGTGAAAAGGTGACTATAATATGAAATTGTTTGCATAAACCTTGATAGCCTATAGAACAATGCTACAAATTATTTATGAACTCATAAATATGATAATAAGGGGCCGGAGAGACAGCTCCATGGCACAAGTGCCTGCCCAGCAAGTGAGAGGTCACGAGTTTGAACCCCGGTCCCGCAATAAATAAATAAATATGCTAACAATAACTGGAACTGTGGTAGTGGTTACCTCAGAAGAGAAAGAGGGGACAAGTGGATTCTAGTGAGTAATAAGCACTGCCTCTGGACCACAATATTTAATTTTTAAAAAGATCTAAGGCCAAAAAAAAGACAAAGGAAATACATATTTTCAATTATTCTGATGAATTTGAAAAAACAGAATCTTCAGGAAAAAAACCACATTTCAGATAAGTAACATATGGGGCCCAACAGGATGGCTCAGTGGTCTAAAGCGCCTGCAGGCAGCTTCAGGGACCGCGGTTCTATCCCCTGCACCACATGCTGCGCCAGCCCTGCCCTCAGGGCAGGCTGAGCTGGCCATGAAAATAAATAAACAAACAAACAAAAGTTCTGAAACAAGAAAAAATAAAATAAATTAAAAAAAAAAAAAAAAACAGATAAGTAACATACTTCCTGAAAAGAAAAAAAAATCAATTACATTTCTGTATGTAACACAAAACTGTGTTAAAGGAGACATAGGAAACTGAGATCAATGACATCCTGGAAACCCAAGATGGAGAGAAGGCATGGAGAAAGTTACCCCACTGGTCAAATTCCTAGAGTTCAGTCATTTAGCCTGTCCCCAAAAGAAAGGAAGGTGGTGCTCTGGCCTTGCTTAGGTTACCTTATTATTCAAAAGATACAAACCAACAGCTGCCTTCCTTGCCCTCCTACTTCACAGGGCACATGCGGCACCGGACGTGACCCACAGGAGAACCCGCGAGGCCGAGCTCTGCAGCTCGCAGCCTGGGGCCAGGGGAGTAGGTCACTGTCTTTTCTCTCCCCCCAGAATTCTAAACCTAAGTTGTGGAGACATGGGGGTGGCTTTAACTATCCTGAAGTATAACTAGAGCTCTGTTGACCGCTTCATGATTTCTAATAAAAACTCTCACACTGTACTCTTTTTTTTTTTTTTTTTTTCTGTCTTTTTGAGACAGGGTCTTGCTATGCAGTTCAGGCTGGCCTTGAGCTCACTTTTGTAGCCCAGGCTGGTCCCGAACTCACACCAGTCCTCCTGCCTCAGCCTCCCGAGTGCTGGGATTACAGGCGTGGGCCACCACACCCGGCTTCACACTGTATTCTTGAAAATTCAAGACAAAAAATCCACTTATTTGAAATTTTGCACTTGATTCATTTAAGTGTAGTCTTACAGATCATTTTCCCCAAGGTGGAAGATGGTTGAGAAGAGGACACATTCCGTACGTATACACCTTGCTGGAAGCAGGGCCCTCCTCTGCCTGACCCCAAATTCCATACCCAGCCACCCAACCCTGAGCTCAGGAGATTGTCAAAATCTTTATTTGGAAACTCTTCATTTGCCAACCCAGAAGCGCAGAGCGACACATCCCCAAGCACCAACTAGGATGTTCAGGCTCTGGCACAGACCAGGAGAGGAGGACACGCTGCAGACCTATGCCCAGGGCTTCCCTCCCACTGCTCAGGGCTGAGCTCTCTAAAACAGGCTAGCCGAGGCCCCGGCCAGCCAGGCACAGGGTACTTCTAGCCACCATGACCAAATCTACCACATTGGCAATGCCAGAGCATAACCATCACGGACACAGTCTGTGGCAGGGTAAGAAGGTCACGGGACGGCTTGTCTTTGGTACAATGTTCAATTTTACAGAACTGATTTCCATGTCTGGGAGTTAATACAAAATTAAAAGTTAGAAAGTTAGGAAGAAAGTAAAATATGGAAGAAAGTCATAGCAGCCACTGGAGCCCTCTCCGAGCCTGGCATGCTACTAGAGTGAACAGCTCTGGCACCAAGACTCCCCCAACTGAAGGGGCTGAGTGCTGGGGAATTCAACCAATTTTTAAAAAGAAGAAAAAGTAAGTAAGAAAGAATGTACAACGGCAATAAGCCTTCTCACCACCATGCCTAGCCCTCTGATCTGAAGCGCCAAGAAGGGTATAACACCCTGACTATGCATTCTCTCCAAAAGCTGTATCTTCAGTCCCCCCATAGGAAACGCTGCCCCTATGGGGGAGGGGATATTGTATAAAACAAAGAACTGACCAGCAGTCTTGAAAAGTGCCATGACGTGGACAGACCGAGGCGCGCTTACAAAGCAGAGGGCACTGAAGAGAACAGAGGAATACAGGATGAGATCTAGACAGAGTCCCAGGCAGAGAACGAACACGAGCAGGGAAGTCAGTGAGATGCCATCAAGGTCTGTAGTTTAGCTGGGACTGCGCCAATGTGGCCGTCTCGCTGTGGGGCGGATCACATGATGGCTAAGGCCACGGTACTAAGGCCCTGGGGGGAAAGGAGGTGCGCAGGAGCCCCAGTGTTTCCCAACTTTTCTCTAAGTCTAAAAGAAATTCAAAATAACTTTTTCAAAAGATAATAAGTGAGAAAAAGAGGGGAAACTACAACAGCAAAAGTAAACCAGCACAAGCACGACACCTCGGGGCATTTTTTTTTTTTCTGTCTGTTAGGTCCTTGCGGTGAGCCTCTTCACTCATGGAGCCGGCCTAAAGAGCACCCTGAAGCAAGGTCTTTTTACTTCAGAGTAATCCCTTAACTGGTGGCGAAAAGCAGGATTTGAGCCAGGGACAAACTAATCCTGCCAAGTGTGCGTTCTGCGACAGTATGGAGTTCTCCGGTGTCAGGGTTTGGCTCTGGGTGGCCCTCAATGGCCTCATCTGTGCAAAGGCAGGACATTTGGACAGTGGGGCTCTGGAGCATATTTACCATCAGAGGTGGGGCCCGGTTAGAGGTGAGTCCCTGGGGGTGTCACCAGAAGGGCACACTCCCTCCCAGAAGGGCACACTCCCTCCGTAATGCCTCCCTCTGCTCTCCACTTCCTGGTCACCAAGAGCGGTTTTGCTCTGCCCATATCCCCTGCCATGCTGCTCCTATGTTTATGCTAAGGGTGGACTGAAACTTGAGCTGTGAGCCAAAATAAACAGCACCCTTGGTTACACTGTAGGTATCAGGTTTTTTGTCCCAACCAGGTGGACATGACCAACACCCGCCGCCCTCCTGCGGCCTCCCAGAGAGTGTGTAGGAGGTGGTTGAAATCTCGTGCCTTAGATCCACATGTCCAGGCTCCAGCTTTGATTTTTCCATTTCCTCCATTTTTCTGGTTGTTTAACTACACACTCGCTAGTGCAACACCAACCGCCCGTTAAGGTCAGATGGACCATCCGGGTTCACAAGATCACCGTGCTCGGCACCGCTCGACCCAGAAGAACACAGGGCATCAGCCAGCAGCTCAGCCCAAGGAGCGCCCACCAGCTAGCACAGCCCAGGCCCAGCCAGCGGCCGGAGCACAGGGAGGTGAGGCCCGCAGCAGGCAGGTGCGGGAGCTGTCCGGGCCTCTGCCCCCAAAGCAGCAGCAGCAGCAGCAGCAGCAGCAGTGGGCGGAGGCAGCAGTGGGCAGCAGCAGGTAGCAGTATCCCTCTCACCACACCCTCCAGGGGCCCTGCGCCCAGGTTCGCATAACAGACACCCAGGGCGTGGCTCTCAGAGAAGCCCAGGCTCTGAGGCCCTTCCAGGTATGCATAATTTATGTACAGCTCCTCACAGACGTCCCCAGGTCCCTGTCACCAACGCGTTACTTTAATCCCAGGTAATATTGCCTAGAAACAGTTGACATTTGGCTCTTATCAGGTTACCAGGGTAACAGAGCTAGGAATTCTAGCAAAGGTCAAATTCTCATGAAGAGAGGAAGTGACAGCTGTTATATTAGCACTGTGCCCACAGTTAGCATAGGTCAGGTTGCTCCAATCCTTCTGGCTTCCCATTTCCTATACAAAGCTGTATGATGATAGTATGTCTCTTCTGGGTTTAGCATGAGTATTAAGTCAGAAGTTTACCAAGAGCATAGGAAGTGGCAAATGCGTAGGAAGGGCACTAGCTTAGCATTTTTATTATGAGATTCTATATCCAGGCAAATGTCCTGAACAGAAAATGATTTTTTAAAAAAGAAGGCTCAGTTTACATTTTAAAAACTTATGGCTGGAATGTATTTTACTAGTAGAGAATTTGGCTAGCATGCTCAAGGTCCTGGGTCTCCTGGGTCCAAAGCTCAGCGTCACAGAAGAGCTTTGATTAGCACACCATAATTATATATATATTCATGGTATACAGGGTGGAGATTTGATCCATGTAAACAGTGCATAGTGATCAAATCAGGACAACTGGCATTTCTATCTCTTTAAATGGGAACATTTGGACTGTTAGTTCTTCAAAGCTTATCAAATAGCTTGGGCCAGGGATATAACTCAGCAGCACAGCACGTGCTGAGTAAGCGCAAGGGGATGGGTCCAATTCCAGGGCATCAAAACAGAAAGAGGCAGGGGCTGGTGTTCCGTCATCAGCCTGCCATGTGGACCCCGCACCTGGAGTGCACTGAGACTGCCACTGAGACTGGGAGTAGTGGCGTGTGCCTAGAATCCCAGTACTTGGGAGTCTGAAAAACAGGAAGGATCACAAGTCTGATCTGTGTAGTCAGACCCTGTACACTCTGTACTAAATACACAAAATAAAATAAATTGTAACAACCCTGAGTAGACAACTAGAATGTACTCCTCCTGAATAACTGCATTTTGGTGCCTTTTATCTAACTTTCTACTTCCTCCTCCCTCGCTCCTCACAGCATGTTCCACGCAAGCAGCACGTGGCCTTCTGTGCCCGCCTCACTTCACACGACACAACGTCCTTCAGTTTCATGCATGTTGCTTTAAAGAACAAGGTGTTGTTCCTTTCTGCGGCTGGGTAACACTCCGGTGTGCACCCAGGCTGCGCTTTCTTCATTCACACGTTGATGGACAACTCAGCCAACTTCCTAGCTTGCTTCATCATAAACAATGCTACGGTGAGCACGCAGCTGTCTCTTCAGTCTACCGCTTCTCTTCCTTTAGCAACCCTAATTCCCCTTTTCTGTGTAATTAGCATAGTCACAGATGTGTGGGCCTTCTTTGCTCCCCGCTGCAAGAGCCCTGCACCAGGCCTAGTCGGCCGGCTGACTTCTTCCCACCACACTGGGCTGGTGAAGTGTCAGGGAAGGGACTGAGGTGCAGTCCAGCAAGTCCACCACGGTCACGCACAGACTGGGCAGCTCATCCTAATCCCAGTACTGTCTGAGTCTCCAGGTGTGCCTGTCGCCAAAGTGAAGTGATCTAAAACTTGTTTTCTGAGCCGGGTGTGGTGGCTCACGCCTGTAATCCCAGCACTTGGGAGGCTGAGGCAGGAGGATCGTTGTGAGTTCGAGACCAGCCTGGGCTACAGAAGTGAGCTCAAGGCCAGCCTGAACTGCACAGTGAGACCCTGTCTCAAAAATTAAAAAAAAAAAAAAACTTGTTTTTTTTCTTTGACACCATAAATAATAGTTCTCATTATACATAGCTGAATATATACATCGGTGAATTAGATCACGAATGGTCCCTACCTACACGAGCCTCCGTGCCCCTCGGTCTGGTCCCCAGCATCATCTGTTCATACACTGTTCCTTATGACCTTATCATTCTTCCCGACACTCAGTATTGGCCAGCTAGCACTGCTTCATGAGACATCAGTAGTGTATGTAGGGGCATTTCGCTTAACAATATTTTTAAAACATATCATCCTATGTTAGACACTAAGCCTAAGGAAGTAAAAGGCATTACTTTTATAATAATAAGTAAGAGGCGCCAAGCTGCTTGGAGTTAATAAGTGCTGTCCAATGACAAGAAATATTTGTATTAATAGTGTTTAGAAAAGATATCATGTCTGCATCTTGTACTCTGAACAACTACTATGAAGACAACAATACGCAATGTATTAAATTTGTCTTGAAACTATCTCATTGTTATTTCTTTCTCATTAAAATTAATAAAACTCTTAAAAAATAAATTTGTCAACCTTTTGTATATATACAACCTAAATACAGGAATGATCAAAATATACATAAATACATAAAAAAGGTTGCAGGTGAAGGGAGCATGTCTCCAAGGTACATTCTGTAAAGAAAGCAGAACAAAAAATTCCTAGACGCACTCCTAGGTGGTCAGGGACTTACTTCAGATGCTAAGCACTTAACTTCCATCACATGCCAGTTAAAAATAGACTGAAGTGCACTGAAAGCTGATGGTATAAGAAGAGAGTGCAAAGTTCTTTCATTGCAGCAGAAAAAAAACAAGAATAACACAACCACAAGGAGACTCTGGGTCACGGTCCTCTTCTAGAAAAGCTGGTCGCACAGGTAGACAGTACCTACTTCATTTAAGGAGTCCATCAGCAAGAATCCATGCCTGGAACACAAAACCTTGATCAATCCAACCCACACTTGATTAAAGAATGAATTATGAACAATAATGAATTCCCAACAACACCCACGTGAGACTCCTTCCGGGACCCGCATCTACCCCGAGCTGCAGTGGGCACTCCGTGCAGACTATACGCTCTTCGTGCAACATAAAACCAAGCCCAAGTACCCAATACAATAGAATATCAGCTACAGAAAGACTGTCCCGGGAGTTCCCACTCAGGTGCTACGGTGCCGTGCCTGAGGAAAGCCCGATCCACAACCTTGCAGACAGGCAGGCAGCAGGCTGGGCTGCCGTGATGGCGAGGGTGAGGCTGGGCCTGGCTGGGCCTGGCTGGGTCATGGAGGCGCGGCCCTGGGGTCTGTGTGCCGACCTCCACCCCGCCCTCCACCATGATGTCCTGCCTCGGAGCCACCCAACCATTGCCGGCATCCCAGAAACCGAGCCGAGTCCAGCCTCTCCTCAAGCTATGAGTCTGGGAGTTGAGTCTCTGCAGTGGGACGCTGACTAACGTGATTGCTCACTTTAAAACATAATCCAGTGCCTTGCTAAGTGCCCGTGCCCCTGTCACCATTTATGTCTAGGTGTCCCCACAAAGCTTCATGTAGTCATTGGGCCGGGACTTCTATGGATTGAGATGTGACTCATGAGTCACTGGAATTATGTGTTTTACTACTGGTGGGATTATCGGTCTGAGCAGGGCTGGGACTGTGGGTGTGGTCTAGGGCAGATATCTTAAGGCAGAGAGCCTGACAGGAATATAAAGAGACAGAGACAGACTGGAGCTGTTGCTCTCTGCTGCCCTGTTTGGTTGGCTACCTCTGCCACCACTTTGTTGCTGTTCCGCCACCATGAACTGTATGCTCTCTGCCCTATTTTACTCAGCCTTGGGCCAGCCAAATATGGACTGAAACCTCCACGAACCGTGAGCTAAATAAACCTTTCCTTCCTTCACTTTGAGTGTCGGGTATTTGTCCCCACAGCAAGTAAAAAGTAACTAAGCCAGCCCTCAACACCACTCTTGATTTGTAGAGGAGCACAAAGCAGAAAGAAGTTAAGAAGTACATGGAGTTGTGGCCCCGTCTCCCCACAAGCTGTCTGAGCTGGTGACACCCACGCCTTGCCCCTCAGGCCTCTCTTGGCTCTCCTCTCCAGCGTCTTCCTAAAGAGCAGACAATGATAAAGTGCAGCCATAGGAAAAGAAGCTCCCGAGAGGAACGAGGGCAGGTGGAATGTTCCAGAAGCAACAGTGCGACTCTGCTTAAGAATCACCCTTCCACAGAGTGCCTGACTGCACCCGCAGCTCACAGGGAGCCAGCTCACAGCAGCAGCGTGGCTGGGGTGTATGATCTATAAACGTAGGTAAAGGAAACGCCACTGCGGGAGGTGACCTGTCAGGAGGTGCCGGTGGTTACCAAGGCAATGGCCGAGGAAGCCAGCAAGTTAGAGAGGTGCCGGGCAAGAGTCTGAGCTGCCCCAGAATTGTGAAGGAGCTATTGGGGGCTCAAAGAAGAAGTTTCATGCCAAGGTGACAGGAAGCAGAATAGCTCTCTAGAACTAGAGACACGATGCGCCTGAAGTTTCTAGTAGCAATGTATGGGAACTTTCTCCCCTGACTCCTTTCTTTTAAGAAAGAAAGACAAACCTTTGAGATACACAAGCAAAGCTGAAGTCTGCCAGCAGACTCCCCCAGAAGCAGAAGGGACAGGGACGTCCCACCACAAGGTCCTATGGCCTTCATGCCTACAGTCAGGAGGAAGTGACTAGCAGGACTAGTTACTGGGCAAAGCTTTCAAAATGAAATGAATGACACAAACCAAAGGCCTGGGTCAGCCACATAGCTCAGTTGGACTAAAGCCCCTGCTTAGGCAGAGCACAGCAGCCAGCGTTCGATCTCCAGTGTGCCATGCTGGCCCCGCCCCCTGGGGTGTGCCAAGATGGCAAATGAGACCAGGTGGATTAGCACAAGCCTGTAATCCCAGCACTTGGGAGGCTGAAAGCAGGAGAATCACTATGAGTCCGATCTGCGGAGTGGGACCCTATAGACTCTGCAGACCCTGTACCAAACACACACACACACACACACACACACACACACACACACAAATCAAAGGGCCACGAAGCAGCCACATCAACCTCTCAAGATAGGGACAAGACAAAAGAACTAAATGAGGAAAGGACAGGACACAGCGTATGCCAAAGCAGGGCGCCTTGATTCAGTGTTTACATACGCTTGAAAGGCCTTGATTAATAAAGACATTGATGGACTAATTTCATTCCTGGAGACTGAACCCAGGACTTTTACTCTGAGTTACATCTCCAGGCCTTTCAGAATTTTTTTTTTTTTTTTTTTTTCAAAACAGCTAAATTGCTACACTGCCCACAGGTATGGCTCCAACTTGGGATCCTCATGCCTCAGCCTTCCGGAGTTCTGGAATTATAGGTGTGCACCACCACATCAGTTGATATTTATTCCTCACACAGGGAAGCGTGGAAGTTGGTGGCTTAAATCTGTTGGACCTTGATTTAAAAAAAAAAAAAAAATTCTCCAGAGGATTGGGAGCAAAATTAAGGGTGTCTGACAATGCCATAGAGTTACCACCTGGTGGCAGCATATCTATACTAAAAAGAAAATGTAACAGGGAACACGTAAGGGTGTGTGTGTGTGTGTGTGTGTGTGTGTGTGTGTGTGTGTGTGTGTGTGTTTGTGTACTCATGCAAGTTTAAGGGAAATAGAGGGGAGAAGAATCATAAAATCTCACAGGCAGAGCACAACACTCCCTCACGGCTCTTCCTCATTTAACACCAAGATCTCCACTTCTTATTAGTTGTCTACAGCCCTTTTGGCAAAGGGAATCCCTTACATCTCTGTCCTAAATTCAAGTCAGAAAGAGGCAGATATGTCCCAGTACCAGTTAGGGGATCTTCAAAGTCTGGTAGTATACCCCATGCTATGCCGGCTCCGCCCCTGGGCGTGCTGAGCCCTCTACCAAGCCCAGCAGCAGTGGCACACACCTATGATCCCAGTGCTGGGGAGGCTGAAAACAAGAGGATCACTGTAAGTCTGAGCTATGTAGTGAGACCATGTGCCAAGTACATTTTTAAAAGGTCTGGTAAGGCCAGGCGTGGTGGTGCACTCCTGTAATCCCAGCATTTGGGAGGCTGAGGCAGGAGGGTCAATGCGAGTTCCAGACCAGCCTGGGCTACAAAAGTGAGCTCAAGGCCAGCCTGAACTGCATAGCGAGACCCTGTCTCAAAAAGGAAAAAAAAAAAAAATCTGGTAGTAGAATGACCTAAAGCCTTGTAATGTTAGTCCTGCAAGCAAACAAATGCATGTGCAGCCTGGTCTCCCTAACAGTTTATTTTCAAGAGTCTGAGAGTTACCGCAATGAATGGTAGCAAAGGCAGGGCATCGACCAATCTGGCTCTTTAGACACTTAGAAAGAGGTCCTGTACAGTCCAACTGCAGAAAGGTGGGCCCTCAATCTCAGGCTCGTGACGGGTGGACTTGTCCTGGAATGTCCTGGAACTGGAATACTCAGATACACTCCGCCCCTGATGGGACTTAAAAATGTTAACTAAATCTCGGGAGCCTTTCTTCTCTCACCCTGTAAAATGGAGATAATCCTATTCAACAAGCTTGAGGATGGTCAGATAAGATAATAGAAAAAAATATATAGTCAGCCAGCCTTAAAGAGCTGCCAGAGCTCCGCCGGGCAGTGCTGAAATAAGCATCTCGGATTTTTCTGTTTGGCCTCTAGCCTACCTCTTTATGAACTGAGCACCTTGTCAGGTCCAAGAGGCTCCTCGGGGCCATCAGGGAAATGGTCATTGTCAAGGATGAAACCAATAATGGCAGAGACAGAAACTATGTCTAAACTATGTGTAAAGTAAACTCAGAGAAGATGGTATCTTTTGAAAGAAAAATGCAGATTTCTATTGCTGATCTCAAACACAGCTATATGTTCTGCAAACCTGCCTCGCTCTTGATAGCCCACCTCTTGGTGACCACCAGAAGCCCCTGGCTCCTGGGGACTTCAGCAGTTACCAATGGGCTGCAGACCAACCTAGCTCCACAGCAGAACACTGCCTCGCAAAGTGCTGGTGGCCTTGTGCTTCCTCTGTGGGAGCCCAGCAGACATGGCGCACGCCTTCAGTGCTTCCTGTAGGATGCGGTGCTGTGGAGGAGCACGTCCATGCACTAGAGCATCGAGGCAAGAAAACAGGTCGGGAATCTTATAATTGTTTTGCAGCCCCATACCTAGCAGACAGGGCAGAAATGACATAAGGTCTCGGGGTTCTCAAGTGGGTCTCTGTGGTTCTCCAAGTATGCTTTGGGAGCAAGTCCCTAGCTTCGCCACCAAAAGGAACAGTCCTGTTTCCCCTCAGCATCTCCAGCCCCCAGGACAAGCAAGCATCCCAAACCCAGGAGATGCTCCTGGTGTACTTGCCAGTCATGAGGGCAGATGGTGGACGTGCAAGTGCACGCCACGCCCGGGGCTGCTGTGCTATCGGATAGCTGGAGCTGCAAAAGGGGGAAGAGGAGCTACAGGGCCAGAAGGGTTTTCCATGGGAAACCAGAGCTAAAATTTAACATCAGCTGAAAATTTCTGGGACACAGCACTTGAGAGGCAGAGGCAGGAGGATCGTTCTGAGTTCAAGGCTGCCAGCATGGACTGCACAGTGAGACCCTAGCAAAAAAGACAGAGCGAGTGAGAGAGAAAGAAAATTAATCAATTAATTTCTGGGGTAAAGAACATGGTCCTGGAGACAGACCTGGCCCTAAATCTGGGCTTTATCAGATTTCCTGGCTATGACACTTTGGGAAAATTGTTCAATGTCTTGATGCCTGGGTTTCCCCATCTGTAAAGTGCAGGTCATAAACACATGCCTCAGGACGGTTTTAGGATTCAAGGGGAAAGGGTATGGATTGTGGGGTTAATGCCTTCCTGCCAGGCCACCGGCTCATTCAGAAAGAGCCACCACCACTGCTTCCGGTCATTCCAGGCAAGGACTGGAAAGGGACTTCTACACCTTTGGTCTCAGCAGAGCAGCCTGTCTGACAGGCAAATGCCTAACAAACCCTGGTCCCCTGCACCTTTGCAACAGGGGCCACAGTTGGTGTCAAATGCCTTTGTGGTGTAGGAGACCACCGCTGGCCCCCACCAGTGCTCCAAGCTGCCCTCACGATGGCCACTTTTCCACAAGGTCATGGTAAGCCAGATCCCTTCCCTCGGGCCCTGAAGAGGTGGCAATCCTCAAGCCAGCCCCTTCCAGACAGCCCTCCAGCTGATGCTGGCACGTTGGCGGCTGGGCTTGGCTTTCTTGATTCTAATTATTAGATCTAGAAATAAAGGGGCTGACTCAGGCTGTGCTTCAGGGTGCCCGGCACTTGAGAGCCAATGGATAGGGCGTGGGGCACGCTGTGGGGATCCCTGCCTCCCTGCCAGCGCCTCCAGCAAAGTCCAATGTGACTTATGTCAGCTGTTCTCCAAGACACAGCACTGCCCCCTAGGGGGTATTCTGAAGATCCAGGAGGAGGATGCAGATGGAGACCCTGGCATGTGGGGCAGGCAGCCCCATGGAAGAGGAGACTTTCAACAGCCCAGTAGATACACACAGGATAGAAGAACCACTTTGGTATGTAGTCATACACCTATGTGTAGCTACAGCTACATATACATGTACATTTGTGTGTGTGTGTGCATATATGTGTTAATGTAAGTAGATATAAGGGAAAAACTGATAAATGCACCTACTAAATTATTGCTAATGCTACACTGACTAGGTGTCACACAGATCTTATCCTCACGATTACATATTCCTCTTTTATTTCAAGATTTTATAAAATGCATTACTTTTGAAATTAGAAAAAAAAAAACCAAGATAACAGAAACAAAATTTGTTAAGCAATTTTCAAGACAAGTCATGTCCCTAAGAGTGTTATTTTATGAGTACGTTTACTATCCATCAATCAAAATAAAATCCGGTTAACCCTCCTCACAAAACCCTGCTTATAACTCTCTGAGCATAAAACCTAAACATCTCACATATAAATACACTTTATGTCTGCCTACACACTCTTTTCCAGGAATTCAATCATCATGAGATTGTGGCGTGTTGTCCACCCTTTAGGAAAATCCAGGCACAGATGTCAGCGCGGCTCACAGCATTTAAGTCACCAAAATGGTCAGCCAATATGTGAGGATGTGACATTCATAGTGATTCTGGGGGGCAGGTGTCTTCACAGGTCTCTTTCATATGGCTTTATGGGTGGCTTTGCCTTAGTCTGACCTCTTTTGTTTTCCTATACCAATTAGGGCAGCATATTTGATGCCTAAGAGTGTCATGTGCAGGTAGGTTATACTACATATCAATCTACTGTCAGAGCGTTAAATGGGGTGTTACAAGATGTTTGTTATCAAGGGGGTCTGAGAGGCTTAATGGCACATCTATAATGTCAAATACTCAGGAGGCTGAGGCAGGAGGCCTCAAGTTCACATCCAGCTTAGACAATTTAGCAAGACACTGTCTCAAAAAAAAAAAAAAAAAAAAACACTAAAATAAAAAGGATCTGAGGATATAGCTCAGTAGTATATCACTGGGTTCAAGCCCTAGCACTACACAAATGGTGTGAAGGAAGGAAGAAAAGAGGGAGGGAGGGAAGGAAGAAAGGAAGGAAGGACAGAGGGAAAGAAGGAGAGAAGGAGGGAGAGGAAAGAAGGAAGGAGGGCGGGAGAGAAAAGACAGACCCTCTGGTCCTGGCGGGCTGAGAGCTACTGCACCAGCTTCTCAGCTCTCGAGGCAGTGCCTCAGGAACAGCGACTTCCAGCCAGGGCTTCTCAGCAGCCACGGCACCGGAAGTCCAGGGAGAGGTCTGTGTGCCACAGACAGCACGTGACTACAGGCCTCGTGTGTGCAACATAGGGTCTGCTCTCTGGGGCCAGGCAGGGGTAAGCAGGACTTCCTCCCACAGACCAGAATGAAGACAGCTGTTTCTCGGCAGAAACGTGGAAGTAGAACTGGGCTCGGCTACTTACACAGGTCCTCTGTGGCCGCCGGGGCAAAGGCAGCCATGGACTCATAGAGCTCCTCGTCGCAGCCAGGGTTGAGGGAGCATTTCATGAGCAGGTCGGTGGACAGGTGGGCCATGGATTCGTACACGGCGTCGGCCTCCTCACCGTGCATCAGCTCCTCTCGGATGTGGCTCTTCAGCATGTCCACAGTCTCCTGCAAGGGAAGGCCGGAGCATGAGCAGCCTGAGGCACCTGGTGGTCTGGGCAAGGTCAGGCTAGACTGGACTTGCAGCCAGCAGAGCAAGCATTCGCCAGAGCCAGGTCTGCAGGCGCTCGATGTGTCTGCCGTCCCTGCCTGGTCCGTGCTCCTCAGGGCCAGCTCCATGACTTTTCTTTTCCCACTTCATGCCTTGTTTTAATTTTGCAATTTCCTTCCATACTAACCCCAGTGTTCTGTACACACTTAAAAGATCCAGGTTCAATGTTGAATCACTGAAGGATGCAAACTAAAAGCTACTTTCTCCTAAGCCCCTACTGTGAGCCAGGTCCGGGGCTAGGTAACGAGCCATGCAGCACCTCACACCATCCTTTCCACGCTGCTTCAGACACTGCACCACTTTCTAGGTCACAAACAAGAACATCAAGGCTCTATTTTTTTTTTTTTTTTTTTTTTTTTTGTCTTTTTGAGACAAGGTTTCACTATGCAGTTCAGGCTGGCCTTGAACTCACTTTTGTAGCCCAGGCTGGTCTCGAACTCACGCTGATCCTCTTGCCTCAGCCTCCTAAGTGCTGGGATTACAGGTGTGCACCACCACGCCCGGCTCGAGGCTCTAAAATTAGTCTTTTCCTGTCAGGCTTGCAATCTCAGCTTTAACTTTCCTAGTAGGTCCCCAAAAGAAGATAAATGACAAGAGAGGCTGTGGCCTTTACTGACTAGCCACACGGAAATGTGAGTGGACTCAACAGGGCTGTCCCCTCGGTGTTCCTGCGCTCACACAGAGTCCCTGTCCCTTCTGGAGCCCTCCACGAAGTGCTGACACTTCCCAGGGCTTCCTCCCTCCGTTTCAGGTACTAGCTGCACAGAAAGAGCTGTTCTTGGAAGAAGGCCCCCGGCCGGCATCAGCAAGGCTGCTCCGCCGTCATCCTACCTCCAGTGTTGCGATGCTACAGAGATGCCCTCTCCAAAATCTCTGCACGATTTTGCCTGGCAAGAAACTTCCATACGTCATAATCCTTATTTCAGTTCATCCGCAAAAAAAAAAAAAAAAAAAGGCCTTGTTTTCAACATCACTATGCAAGAGAGCCAGCGACTGACACTCTGCTATTTCGTGGTCAGAACCAGGGAGAGGAGGTGGCAGCTGCTCAGTGCTAGACACTCCTGCTGAGCCTCTGGTTTTGATGTGGTAGAAAAGAAAACAGGGAAGTTCTGAGAGGTTGGAAACAACACCCAGGGACAGCTTTTCAGGTGCAAGGCTAACTGAAGACACACTGGTGGCAGGTGACCATAGTTAGGACTAAAAATGATACACAAGAGACATGAACAAGGCCGGCTTCAGTGCACACTGGCAATGCCCCGTTACATAGAGCAGGTCCGCGCTGTAGCGCTGAACTAGCCCTGGCCCCATTGCCACCTTTACCAGTGCTGCAGTAGACATAGCCACCTGGCCTCTCTAAGTCATGTTCCTCATTCACAAAACGAGGGTCACAACACTGTTAAGATTATGGCAAAGATTAACGAAGATAATGCATTTGCTGATCAAATAAATTCAATAGGTATCCGTTACAATAATATATACAATCCTCAATAAAAACTACTGACATGATAATAAAATGCCACACCATGCATAGATTTGTGCTTTCAAACTAATGCCAATTTGATACTTCCAGACTATGAGCACTTTGGGGAACCATTTATGTCAGGAGGTCCCAAAGACAGATTTCCACTATTCTATTCATCTGAAATACTTATACACCCCAAAACATTGAGCATCCCCTACATAAGCCTGGCTGAGTTGCTGCCCTGTAGATTTTCCAATTAAAGAGCAAAGTGTTAAATTTCTGGGAAGGTGTCAGGCTTATTTCTGGCAGGTGATAAACAGCAAGACTGGATTGTCTTCAGTGCTCCTTTAGGGGCCACAGCTTGATGTGCCAAGCTAAGCTACTCTTCCACACTCTCTATGATTCTGTGAATGAGGAAGAAAAGAAGGCAATCAGAAAAAGCAGTTGCCTCCAGGACAAAGGACTCAATGAAATAAAATATAGACATTTCCAAGCTTGGTAGCACACACCTATAATTCCAGCTACTTGGGAGGCTGAGGCAAGAGGATTGCAAGTTTGAAGCTACCTTGGGCAATTTAGTGAAACCCTATCTCATAATAAAAAGCGCTAGAAGTGTAGCTCTGTGGCAGAATGCCAGCATGTGCAAGGCTCTGTGTTCATACTCCAGCCCAGACACATGTGTATACACACACACACACACACACACACACACACACACACGTAGACATGGTTTGAGATCAGACTTAGACCAAGACTCAGAAGTCAATGATCAATGAATGAAGAGGTAGGTGCCCAAACCAGACAAGCACATCATCTGGGGCTATCTATGTGCCTGAAGTTTGCACCCAGGCAGAGGCAACTAAAGAGGCTGTTGGCAGAGTAGAGTCCCCACGGCTGGCCTCGCCGATGCCCGCTTGGATGTAAGGACCTACTGAGGGCCTCACAAGGAAGGACCTAATCCTCACATCATTCACCTGGGCTCTGATGTGTCCAGGAACATCCCGCCCAAGGAGCCTTGGTGCTGGGTAGGAAGGTGAGCAAAGAAGAGAGACCCACATCAATCTTCAGCATATTCACTTTCTAAGTGTCTCCGGCACTTCTCTGAGGGTGGGTCTCAGAGCTTTGCACACCCTATTTCCTGCCATGAGCGCACTGAGCAGAACTATTAGACACTTCCTTCTGCACAGTAAGAAACCAAGAGATAGGATGTATGGCTTGCCTGCAGTCACATGGTTTTCCGAAAGTTGGACTCTGGTCCGCATGACTACAGTTGGGTCCATGTCACAGGTCCACACACTCTACCACACTCAGAAGAGACACGTGATGCTATGATTTGTGCCTCATTGTTCCCCCAAAGCCTCATGGAGTCACTGGCCAGTCTTCTAGGGCTTATGGTTAATTCATGATACAATGCTGGGATTATGGGTGTGAGCGCCACACCTGCCCTGGGGCAGATAAGCTAGATGCAATAAAAGGAAGAGAGAGGCTTGCTAGCTGCGGCCACCACTCCCCCTCCTTTTGCTCTTTGCTGTTTTTCCATTGCCATGAACTGCTGCCCTCTGTCATGTGCCACTCTGCCTTGGAGCCAGCCAAATATGTATGGACTGAAACCGCCACAAACTGTGAGCTAAATAAACCTTTCCTTCCTTAATTCTGGGTGTTGGGTACTTTGTTCCAGCAACGTGAGAAAAGTAACCAAGCCACAAGAGGACATGCCAGAGATGAAAATTTTCTGTATCTTTGGTGAAAAAAACCCCAGCTCTACAGCCACATAAGACATTTCCAAGCCCAAGAGTTTCTCGCCTTGATCTTACCACATACTCATCGATGAACTGCCGGAGGTCCCTGAAGCCATGCTTCTCAGCAATGGTGTTGGGGTAGTGGCCGTGCTTGTTGGCTACGCTGTATGCCTGCAGAGCCCCTGGGCAGGTGAGCAGCAATGCAGTGAGGTTCTTCAGCCCATACTTCGCAGCAAAATGCAACAGGGTCGGCAGCTCTTCATTCCTCTGATCTGAGAAAAGGGCAGAATTTACCTGACGGGGGTGGATGAGATAGCTCAGCAGACTAAAGCACCTGCTTAGGCAAGCTCAGGCAAGCACAGGGTCCAAGGTTCAACCCCCAGCACCACATGCTGCACCGGCCCTGTCCCCAAGGTGGGCTGAGCCAGCCACAAAAAAAAAAAAAAAAAAAAAAAAAAAAAAAAAAAAAAAAAAAAAAAAAAAAAAAATAATAATAATAATAATAATTTAGCCAACAAATAAGAATAAAGGCACAGAATACTCTTGTTCAAAGAGATGAAGCTACAGAGCCCAGCGTGGGTTCAGTAGGCACTCGGCCATCACATGCTGGCTGGCTGGCCTAGCACCTCGCCACACTTGGCCATCACATACTGGTTGGCTAGCCTAGCACCTCGCCGCACTCGGCCATCATGTACTGGCTGACTGGCCTAGCACCTCGCCGTTTCCTTTGGAAAAGCCTTAGAAATAGTACTAATTCAGAAGAAGCTGATTTCCTTTTTATTTTTCATTTTTGTACTGCTGGGTACTATAGCCAGGACCTCACAAATCCTGGCAAGTGTTCTAACACTGCAGTACAGCCCTAGCCAAGAAGGGTGCGAATCCCTGAAGGATTAAAGCGTAAGCACGTAGTACAACAGAAATAATGTTTTCACCTTCTCTGCAAAGTTCAAAGCACTCTGGAGGTATTACTGAGGCTGATTAAGAAGTCTATCTGGGGCTGGCAAGGTAGCTCAGAAGTCTAAAGCACCTGCTTAGGAAAGCTTAGGCAAGACAGGGACTGCAGTTCCATCCCCGGCACCACATGCTGCGCCAGCCCCAACCCCAGGGCAGGCTTGAAGAAGAAGAAGAAGAAGAAGAAGAAGAAGAAGAAGAAGAAGAAGAAGAAGA